>CM021106.1:286578631-286655831 GCA_007115665.2 Sequoiadendron giganteum
GAGAGACCTAAGAGAGAGGGAGAGAGAGAGAGTGGGAGAGAGGGGGTTGGAGAGAGAGAGAATTGAAAGAGGGAGAGGGTTTTGGAGGGAGATACCTAAGAGAGAGGGAGAGAGGGTATTGGAGTGAGAGGGACTTCTCTAGGTAGGGTGCTAGAGGGAGAGACTTGAGAGAGATAGGGGATGTGAGAGAGAGACTTGAGAGAGAGGGACAAAAATGGAGTGTGAGAGATAGGGAGTGAGAGAGAGAGGGAGTGGGAGAGAGAGGGAGTGATAGAGAGGGAGTGGAAGAGAGATAAAGGGAGCCAGTGAGAGAGAGAGATTAGGGTTTAGGATTTGAGGGTTGAGGGATCAAGGGTTTAAGGGAATAGGGTTGAGGGATTAGGATTTAAGGAATAGTGTCTAGGGTTGAGGGTTTACGGTTAAGTGAGAGACCTAGATGGCTAAAGAGGGATGGACGGCTAAGGAGAGAGAGAGGGAGTGAGAGAGAGGGAGTGGGAGAGAGATAGAGGGAGTGAGAGAGAGAGAAAGAGGGAGAGAGATAGAGAGAGATTAAGGTTTAGAGTTAAAGGGTTGAGGTATTAATGGTATAGGGTTGAGGGATTAGGGTTTAAGGAATAATGTCTAGGGTTGAGGGTTTAGGGATAGGGTCTAAGGTTAAGTGGGAGACTTAGATGGCTAAGGAGGGATGGATGGATAAGGAGAGAGAGAGGAAACCTTTAGAAAATCAAAATTTTCATCATGTGAGTGTGTTTTGAATAAGTTGAGATATAGTCATTTTGTATAGCAATACAAAACATACTCGTGTTATAACACAAGCATGTTTTGGCTTGCTCTAAAAATGGTAAAAAGGTCAACACACCCATGATCCAAGCCCACATGCTCTATTATTATCTTGGTTATGTGCACATTCTAATAAAAAATAGGTTTTTGATATTGTTGGGAAGTGCACGTGCAAATTTTTCACATTCTACCACCTTTTCATGAACTTTCCACCACCTTTTTATAGTTTTCCAACTTAGGAAGGAGGAAATAATAGAGTTTTCACATCAAATTTGATATATCAATTCAAGACTCAATTTTTGTAGTGTTGCAATATTAATTATGATTTAATTATAGGAATTTAACATTATACATTGGTTATTTGTATTGTTTTTAGTAGTTTTATTGGAGTGATATACAATTAAAAATTGAAAAGGAAGCAAGCTTGTGAAAAACTCAAATTGATGAGGATTTTGATTCAAGAAGAAAAAAGACTACATAATTGGGTAGTTCCTCCATTTTTTAGGTATGTCAATCTTTACACATTTTCTTTAGATTTTCCTTAATTCTATTATGTTTCTTTATCATCCCTTATCATACATGCTTAATACAATTCTTTGATTTTGTTATTATGCATATTCCATGTTCATCAAATTGTTTCTTTCTCATGATACCCTTAGCCCCTCTTGGCACATTTTAAAATACACAATTCTTTACATTTTCCAATTACATTTTAAACCACATCTCTTTGATGCATTTTGTTAAAACATTGACCTACCATGTGTATGATTCCACATTTTGTATACACATTTATGAAAGTACTTGTAACTATGTAATATAATACACCATTTCTCATTCATTTTTTATGGATGTGCACATCCCTTTCCAAAGCTTCCATTTTGGTGTAGGCATGGGGGATTTTGGAAAATGCTTTGGAATTTGGTTTTACACCTAGAAATTACATATGCTTGAAATTTTCTAAAGCCTTTTCAACAAATCCATTTTACGCAAATCCTATAATCATTGTAGTCCATGAGGACATATCTCATTGAGGCATTTTGTCAAACAGTTCATGTGCCTCATCTATACATTTCTACCAAAGAATTTCATAAAACATATTAGACAAGGCAATGAGATATTTGAAAAAATCCTCAAAGAAATGTGGTCTCATGGTGATGGAATGTCATTCCATCACCATAATACCACATACTGAATTGACAAGCTAGTGAGCTCACTACCTTATCAATAGGGTAGAATTGACAAGGTAGTGAGCTATTTGAAAATATGCCTAAAAGAAATGGGGTATCACTATGAGACCCCATTTCTATGAGGCTTTTTCATGCAGCTCACTATCTTGTCAATTCTACCGCATTGACAATGTAGTGAGCTCACTAGCTTGTCAATGCAGTAGAATTGACAATGTAGTGGGCTATTTGGAAAAATGCCTCATAGAAATGGGGTCTCCCAGTGATGTAGTAGTGGGATGTATATCACTGTGAGACCCCATTTCTATGGCATATTTTCAAACATTCCACTACTACATCACCGTGAGACCCCATTTCTATGAGGAATTTTTTTCAAACAGCCCACTACCTTGTCAATGCTACTGCATTGACAAGGTAGTGGGCTGTTTGAAAAAAATTCCTCATAGAAATGGGGTTTCATGGTAATGTACGATGTTGAAGACAATAATGAAACTCAATCTAGGACTAGAGATGTAGCGATTGGATGTGCACTTGTAAGTGGTGGTTCTAGTGATCTAACTTAAACTGATTCTTCAATGGATGGCCTATAGTTGCAACTAAAATATTTTCAAGGAGATAAACATTTTTTTTCGATACCAAGTGACCAAAACAACTAACTATAGAAAGTTGGATGAATGTGCTACCCACCTATAATCAGTTGAACTAACTATTTTAGTAATTCTACCACCTGCCAACTATAGGAGGGGGGAACTTCAACTATAGTTCTCGGTGGATAGGTCGTAGTGAGTGATGAATGTATGGATTGATAATGCAGTGAGTGATGTATGGGACCGGTCATTAGTCATATCATCTCAAAGATATAGTTGATTTTCCCCACTCATCGATATCAACACAATGCCAATGACGGAGTCGATCAAGATATAACCGATTGCCTCTGCTCGTCGATATCACTACAATACGAGACAAATGTGTCTCCTCTCCACTTGTCGATATCAACATAATACCAATGTCAATGTGAATAGACCAATTTCAGTACAGTACCAATGATGGAGTTGATTTCCATATTATAGGCATCATTCATACCTACCATATGGAATAGTTGTTATGGTCTAATCCATCCATCTATTAGATTCTATACGTGACATGAGTGAGATAGATGGATGATATTAGTCGTATCACATCTAGTAATATCACGTATAGAACTATAGTTAATTGAAATGGTATATGTGGTGCTCGACCCTAGAGGGAGTCCCTCTCCCCCACTACTATAGATAGGATGTTGGGAGAGTGCCCCTGAGACTTCACCCTATGAATGAGAAAGGGTGATTCTCAACAATATTCTCTAAAAGAAGCAATCTATTATTACAGGTGTGCTATAGTTCTTGTTGAATTTATTTCAGGCCATCTCCATTCGCCTACCCACATCGGCCTATCCACATCGGACCATAAAAAAAAGGGTTGATGCATGTTGATGGCAATGTTGGTGGACCTTGTGAATAATTTTGAAGCAACTAAGAAATTTATGACTAATATGGGGGGATTGATCTAAATATGGGCTCACTTGGATGGATGGTGAATGCTAAGTCGACTCGGGAGCATTAGGCACTCAACCTACTTATTGGGGAAGGGGTAGAGGGAGACATTTATCTAATAAAATCCTCTCTCTCTAGGTGGGTGGGAGGATGAAGGTGCTCAAATATTATCTCATCTAGAAGCCTATAATTTCTTTAGGGAAGCATTTTCAAAACCCCATCGTTTATGCACCATGTTCATTCCTAAATCCTCCTACACCTATCTATCTACTTCATCGCTTTTCTATGCATGCCATAACAATTAGTACTACATCTCAACAAGGCCAACAATCACTTCATTAGTGGTAGTCTATCACCAACTATATATACTGACATTCAGGTCATCCATGAAGACCGCTATGTTGGACAATGATAAACTTGCATTGGTGTGCCCCATCTAGACCCCACAACTATAGAAAGAAAGTTTCCTCTAGATAATTGGAAGCAAGAATAACTATTGGAGGGGGCCAAACATGTATGCTACTTCTATTGAACATGTGTGATCAAGTTCATTCCATTCACACAATACCCACTACATTCGTGAGTCGACATGCCATGCCACAATTTGAAACTGTGTTTGTGTTGATTAGATGCCTGAGTACTCTAGTTGAAGCGAATAAAACTCACTGCCTACTTTATATTACCATTGAAATAGTTGGGAGACACTAAAGACATAGGGAATTCATGCCTCTCCCTCATCCCTATCTATGATCAGAGTGTAGGTCCTCTCCTAGGGGGGTGGGAGGAAGTAGAGTTGGAGTGCAAGCCCTATCATTCAAGTGCTCACTATTGATGAAAGGTGGGGTGGCCCCAACGAAGTGCCTAAAGGTCCTTTTGGAGTGCCTACCTAAAGGCCTTGTTGGTCGATATCTCTCTACAACTATCAATGAGATGAGCATATCAATGACCAACATTCAATAATTGGAGAACCAAACCAAAGTTCTTATAGTTATCTAGGAGTGATACCCCCTATATCATAGTTCTATACTTCACCAGTTGCTCCATTGAAGCCTATTTGAATAGTAGCTACTAGTATTGGTTGACTACAACGCTCGTCCAGTTGATAGAGAGGGTGGTTCCTGCACAATGGTATCAAAAGTAAGAATGCAAGGAACTAATATGGTTGCCACTATAGTTCCCACTGAAGTCCGGTGCATCAGGAAACTAGAGGGCTTGGTGTACATGTACCACATACAAATGGGAAAGGAGAATAGAATAGTCATTTAACAGGCTCTCTCTTCTTTGTGCCTATCTAATCTCTACATATAGGGGATGCTAGTTTGTTCCAGAATTCTAGTTCTGGGTACACGTGTTAGTGTAGTCACTCGATGACACTATGATGGGTGCCCAAATGTGTTTTATGGTCCAAATGAGTTCCTTCAGTATTTTGTTCAAGAAATTTTCATTTTCAGAGATAACTCAGAAGGTGCTCGATCTTCATTTTTCCCCAGTCTATTATTGTTTAGTTGATTAGTGGTTCTTAATTCCCTCCTACCATGGGTGGGAGGGAGTTAAATATTTCTAGGATAGGTAAGATTAGAAAGCTATCAAGATCGAGAGGCACTATAGATCGTAGTTGCCATATTTTGGGATAATCTTAATGGAGGGTGAGGTGATCAGTGCATTTTTTATAGATCCCTAAGGAATTCAATTTGTTATGGAACTAGAGTGATAGTGATAGAATTTTATCAATTCATAGGGAAGGCTTGTCTAGAATAGAAGAGGGAATCAAAGAGTAACCAATCATCCCAATACACTAGAGCTACTTGAAACATGAAACTGGTGCCACATAATAGATGTGTACACTATAGATAGTAGGTTTCTCCCGCAATGGCAAATTTTTAATCACCTTGAAGTGGAATAAGGATCAAATAAGTAGGAGAAGATGTTGGTTGGTGCGATAAATCGAATCAGAGGTAGGAAGAGCTACCTTCTCCTTTATTCTTCTTTATAGTATAAATTGGCGGGCTTAATACTCTAGAATGGATAAAATCTCTGGGGAAGTCTCATAGTAAGTTTATAGAGGTTTACCATGATCCCCTCAGTACGATGAAGGATATCATCACTCACTATGCTTGGTGCTAGTCATTTATCCTCTTCTGGCATCACTCACTAGATCTATGCAAGCACAGGCACCTCCTTGTCCTTTGGCTCCAAATCACTCAAAAGTGCAAGAAACCTTCCTTCTAACTCACTCAAAAGAAGAAATGACTATCCTAGGATCTAGGTTAGGATTTGGTACCTGGTGGTGACTTACTTCATTTCAATAAATAGGGCAGGTGTAGTTGATTCACCCAGGAAGGAACATTAGCTCTTGATCTTTATGAGAGTGCCTTTATGCCAATTTTGAAATAAATGCCCCCTATCGATAATGGGTTTCTTGAACCCATCCCAACCTGACTATAGAATTCTACCTTCTTTGATGCTCATTCCCGATGTCAATTGTGATGTGGGAAACCAATAAATAAAGTGTGATTCAGCCCTGTAGTCGTCCACTAGGGTGATCAGCTCAGCCATCACACTTCCACTAGAAATTGATCAAGGAGGAACTCTTCAGGCCTAGTTGAAATCTCATTCCACATTCGTTCTAAACCCACCCCGGTGATACAAAGTTCCCTATGAGAACGAAACCTTAAGCCCTGACTCAATTGTCCACCTCAAGTAGCATAGCACATGACCACTCCACTTATCTTTCAAATACTTCTTTCATATCACTAATACACTCATAAAATAGCTTCCTTTTTCCAGCCAATAGATATGTTTCTTCTTTCCCTTTCCCCCACCCACCATGATTCTCAAGAACCCACTTGGTGCCAACACAGAGAGAATAGTAACTAGGTGCTAGTAATAGGAATGGGGATCAACTATCTCTTGCCATATTTGTTGGATGGCATTGTTGTCCTCTTGGTTTAATGCCTCCCACTCTTTATCTGACTGGGTCCCCTCTATTTTGGCCTCTATGGGAATTTTGAGGCTATTATTGTCCCCACCCTATGTGGCTAGTTTGTGTTCTTATCAAATAAGTTTAAGGAGAATTCTTAGTATGCGCCCCTACATTGGCGATGTCATTGCCATCCTACTCATAAATGATTTGAAATAGATTTTGTAGAGTGACTACATGGAGCATGGGTTGGAGAAAGTTCCATCAGTATCCAACGTCATTGTACATGGCTTGAATGTAATCATCGAGGTTGGCACTAAGTACTATGGGTATGTTTCATTGTTTGAAATAAGGGGGATCATAGGTATAGGGTAGGTGACAATGCTATCCTGAGAGTAGCTGGATCCATATTCCCCAATTATTTTCATTAAGGGCATATCCTTTCTCAAAATGGGGGAAAAAGAAGAGGTCAAAAATATTATTGGTCCCCGCTATAGTAGGGCTCACACATGATTGATAGATGCATCAAATTGGGACGCGATAGTAAAACAACTAGGTTTCACTGGTGAAGAGCCCCTATCCTAGAATGAACAACTCTGGGTTTCCAATGTTGTGTCCTCCCCCCTATGGGTTGCTAAGCTCCCTAGCGAGCCATTGAGAACCTGGTATATTTCGGGAAGCTATTGTGGTTCATATGGGGAGAAAATTTTCTTCCCTTTATGGGTGTATAGTTACTGTAAACACAATTCAAGTCATTGGGGAATATGTATTAGAGGAGGTAGGCTAGTGTTCCATTCAGTATAGTGATACATCTCCTTTAGATTGTGGTGATGTAGAAGGGAAAGATAGGTGAATTTGGGATTCTCTCAATAGACGATACCCCAAGAGTGCTTGTTTCAAAATTTATGTAGCAACCTAGCACCCTTATAGTTATGGTAGTTCAATCAAAAAACTCCGACCATTGTTCCATCAAACACCAAGGGTTCTAGATTTTCCTTGTGGGCATAACACATGATGGAGAACCATGTGGAGACATTACACTATCTACTTGGAAACTTTGGAAAGGCTTGACAAATTTGTCAAACAATGGTATTATTGGAAGCATTGGAGCATTGAAGGGTAGTGTGGAAATGGTATCCATTGGCTTCATGGATTTGATGTTCTATGATGATTATTTGGTAGTTAAATAAGGCATGTACCCTATCCATGATGATCTATTTGGTGATGAAATACCATTTTGGTGCTTTAGCATGAGTGAGTGTGATGAGTATAAAGCATCACAGATGAGAGGGGATTGGGAATCAGTGTGTGGGAAGTAGGTGTGTTATTTTTTTTGGCCATGTTTGTTGAGGTTAATGGCAGGTTCTCAACTAGTGTTATTATCCAGGTAGGGTTTCCCTATAAGATTAAACCCCTTATCAATTTGTATGGATAAGAGGTGGATTGATCTATTCCCTACTAGGCCTAAACCTCTTATCAAGTTATATGGATAATAGGTGGATCGATCTATGTGGGTACTTTCATCCAACTAGAACTATAGTTGTGGGGTCAGACTATAATTCAAAATAAACTATAGAAGGTTGGGGTAGGCAGGATAGCAAGAAGTGAGCAAGGGACTGAAGCCAATGATAACTCAAAGATATAGTGCCCCATCTACCTTAGTGGGTCAGCTAAAGAGGATGGAGACACCCATTTCATGGTATAGCCTTTCATCTCTATGCCTAGGTTCTTCCACCGACCTATATTCCTTAGGGTACATCACTGCTTGAAGCTTGAAGGATCAAAGCCCCTACCATCTATAGGAATCTTGAATCCCAAAACTATCAGTATATCCACAGGTGGGGGGAATTATAGAGGCTCAAAAATTAGGAAATCAACTCAGAAACACCCTACTATCTATAGTTGTACTAGATTATATAAACTAGATTCTATACATAACATGCCTTGATCAAGTGCCAATGTTGAGTCGAGGCAACTATAATAGCGGTAGAGGTCCTTCCAACCTAGATAGATTGATGACCAAAAACTAATATAGGTAGGGCTTTCACTTCACCGCCCTATCTATCTTGGTAGACCAATTATAGAAGGTTGGGATTGACCAACCCTTACTAATCTACTCGATTGATCCATCCATCCATTGTTTGAACTATAAATAAAAGGGGGAGCTAGGTCAAAATGAGGAGTGTTTGTAACACTGACCTCCAAGACTAAAGTCCCCTATCCTCTGTAGTGGACCCTCAAACTATAGTTCTCTCTAGGTTGAGATAATCAATGGATAGGATCAACTAACTAATAAACCTTGAGTGCCCAAACTATAATAGTAGTCATGGTGGAGCGGTGCAGGAAGGGCTTCACTCAGCTATACTATATAATATATCAAATTTTTCTTTCTGAGATGGGGAGACGGTCGGATCCTTTGAATTCAAATCCCGCCCTAACCAAAGATAGGGAATTATTAAGATCCGCTGGTTCCTTTCCCCACACCACTATAGTTTCTAATCGATCTTCATCCCTCCATCCATCCTTCCAGCCTATCTATCTATCTAGGTAGAACTAATAAAGGAGGGGGTTTTAAGCCCAGCAATGGAATCAAATGATGCTTTGAGTCAATGTGTAGTATGGTCGAAACTTCTACTATAGTTGTTGACTAACCAGTCATTGGCTCAAAAAGGCATCAACTTGACCCCAACTATAGAAGGTTAGGAACACCTCACTTCCCCCCACCCCTAACTCTATATCTAGCCCTATTTCCTCTAGTTGGGTTGCCCCTATATTGGTAGTTCAAGAAGCAAGCCCCAATTTGAGCCCCAACCCAACCCCATCCCTTATAGTGGCCCTACTCTATTTTAGGCCCCATGAGAAAAGTAACTGATATGGATAGGGCAACCAATGACTATAGTAGTGGTAGGATCCCTGTAGGGCCCCCTACTATAAATATGCAACCCGAATAGATCGATGACCAACTTTACCCTGTCCCCTATAGTGGCCCTACCACCTACTATCTATTCAGGCTTAGCCCTACTCTATATCAGAGCCCCAATCTTTCATTGGAAATATATAAAGTAAAGGGCCTAGATTTGATTGGAAATTATAGCTATAGGGATCAACTAAATACTAAAGGAAAGGCCTAGCTAGATATTAGGGAACTACTATAGTTGCTAGAAAGGTTATAGTCTATACGTAACATGAGTGGCCCAGGGTAGGGGTGGTTTACACTTACACCAACCATAATTGGTTCACCTATTTCCCCTCCCCCTCCTTCCCCAATAGGGTATAGAGATCTGGGAACCATATAGAAACCAACTAATTCTCCCCACCCTCTCCAAGCATCTCATATTGACAACATCAACTCCATTCCAACTATATATGGGCCCCTCTCTCGATGCCTCCCCTCTAGATATATGGATGATGGATCCTGACCCCACATAGAGAGGGTTGAGTGAGTGAGTTAGTCATATATACAGTGTTATTGGCCTATCTCTAACTCCAACTCCATATTATATATGTAATACATTGGGTTATAAGCACCACTAATGAAAGGGAAGGAGATAGAAGGATAAAGTTGAATGCAAAAATTCTCTATCCCCCTCAATCTAACTTATCGGTTGAGCGCATACATGAAGAAATGTCCTATCCCTTGAGAATAGATAGAGAGAGTAGGTAGGTGAGTATGAAATGAATGACCTAACATCAATTGAGGGAGTGAATTATCATTCACATCATGAAATATCATACGAGCGAGTAAAGAAATTCCACTCAAGAAGCTTTCATATGTAGGTAGAGTGCACATGACCGAGATTCCAAGTTTGGAACCACTTCAGTCAATCAGAGTCAGGTTATGTATGCAGTTAGAGTCAAGGCATTAAAATACCAAATTGAATCAATTGGGTCTTCCATCTGATCCAAAAGAGTGTGATACCAGAAAGCAATCCACTTTGGTGTTCCATTATTGTATTGGTGAATTGGAACATAGTGCATAAAGAGGGCCACATGCTTGCTGATATTTTGGAACCCAAGAGCTATGAAACCTTACTTTATGGATGGGCTAGGGATGGATGGGGTCAAGCTGGGATAATATTTGTTTCATTGTGATGGGTGGGGGCAACTTTCTCCCAAGGAGTCTCTTACTTATGTGAGAACACTTATTGAACAAAAAGGCATGTAGAATGTTATGGTCTCAACACTCTCTACCTACAAGTGAGTAGGAGATCATTCTACTATTGGGTCCACTTTGTCATCGAATTTCATGCATATGGACATGAATGAGAATGAATTACCCCAAGGGTTGAACCAAGTCAACAAAAAATCCATCGATTAATCTTCCTGCAAAGTAACTATACTATAGTATAGTTTCCCACACCTTACTTACCTTGATGACACACACCTTGACAGGGCCTCAATGTATTTCAAAGAGCTTCACAAGTGCAATCCCTCTTGAACCAATGCTAGCTATATTATGTGTGAATCAATCAAGTTACACTTGGCCCATTGACTCGTCGCACTAAGGACCTTGATGTATGTGTGTTATGCATGTATTTCTTGCTTGTTGGAAGCATACCATACATGTAGAGTAGAAAGGGGATGAATATTATATTATGTATGAAATCTCTTCTGAATTGAGAGGGATCATATATGCTTAGGTAGGTATCCCCACTTTTATGTTCATTAGCAACTTGAGCGTGATGATTAAATTTTCCAGAGGGGTACTTTTCGGTTCACTTGATTCTATTCTATATGGATGGCATTAGATAACTAACACTTTCCTTCCTTCCCTTTAGGTTAGTGCTAACTCCATGTTTGGAATGATTTTTTATTCACCTAAAGGGGAAATGGTACACTATGCTTCATTCCTCTTCAATCGATATGGCCCTGGTAATCAAATCATTTACTCACTTCACTCACTACGGATTGGAACCCACAGTCAAGAAGATGTTATGGAGTTTTGATATTGAATCACCATATGAGTTAGTAGTTAGAGTATATATGAGACTGTGCTTAGATAATCAATGTGAGGAAGAGAAAACCATACCATTTTGATCACATTCTCCTATGAATCGAGGAGAATGGGTTCTTTCCTTCCCCTTTCTAGCTATTCTTGTACCGATCAATTGGCTATTCATTCTGACACAACAAGTAATCTACAAGAAGAGATGTGGTTCCTTGAATCTTTGTTATCCAATCGATATGATGGAACTCACATAGTTTGAAGTTATTGATCATTGAATGGGAAATTCCTACTTCCATACACCATAGAAAGAACAATCTCCTTGGTTTCAAAGAGCCATTTTTCCATATAGAATAATTGAGTGGTGCATGAACCATTTGATAGGTCCTTGATGCAATACAAATGGACACCCAAAGCTCTGGGTAAGTAGGGAAGCCTTTAAATTTCCATCAACACCCTCCATGAACACAACATCCCAGAGAAAGAATCAGCTGGATAAAAAAGGAATTGCCCTTCATAAGATCCATTAGAATGGGGTGGGTCTAGAACCAAACCAAGGAATAGTGGTCTTGTCAAATGAGCCAAGGGAGTGATATGTCTATGAGTGAGAACATGACTAACACATCGAGACCTTGAGACCCAATTTCTATGAGGCATTTTTTCAAATAGCCCACTACCTTGTCAATGCTACCGTATTGACAAGCTAGTGAGCTAGCTCACTACCTTATCTATGCTACCACATTTTTCACACATGTCTACCAAAAATTTTTGTCAAAAAATTTACATGCCTTGTCCATGTTTCCATTTTGTGCCTTTCTTGTATTCATGGCATTCCACGAGACCACATTTCTTTAAGGAATTCCATCAGAAAATTCATGTGAGCTTTATCTATGCTAGAAATGCTTCAAAAAATTTAGCTTTGTCTACTAAGACAATTACAACCACAACACTCATGAAAATCCCCCCTTTTATGTTTTGATAGATTCCATACCCCTTTCCAAGGTTCCCTTTATAAGGTAGTGAGTTGACTACCTTGTCAATTCTACACATTGAAAAGGTAGTGGGATATTTGAAAAAATATCTCACATAACCATGAGACCCCATTTATATGAGGAATTTTTTCAAATAGCTCACTACCTTGACAATTCTACCACATTAACAAGCTAGTGAGATTAGTCACTACTTTATCTATGCTAGCACATTTTGCATACATGTCTACCAAATGTTTTTGTCAAACAATTCACATTCCTTGTCCATGCTTCCAAATTTCTCATACATTTCTCCCAAGGGAGTTGCAATTATAAAATTTGACAAAAATCCCCCTTTCTTCCATTGTTTTGATTGATGCCCATACCTTGTTTCAAAGTTAGGATGTTAACAAAAGTTGCGGAATTTGGATTTATAGCAAGCCAATTGTATTTTCTTGAAAGTTTGTAATGTCTTTTAAAAATCCATTTTGTGCCTATCTTACAATCAAGGCATTCCACGAGACCACATTTCTTTAAGGCATTCCATCAAAAAATTCATGTGAGCTTTATCTATGCTAGAAATACTTCAAAAAAAATATATTTCCATTTTCCTTGTGTTCTTATTGCACTTGTTTATTCATCATGGTTGACTAACATTTACTCTTCTACAAGATGATTGTAAGTATTTTGTATGAGGGTTTGAATGAAATATATTTTATTTATTTATATAGATTCATTTCTTAGGAACTAATATTTGTCTCTTTATCATGCTATAGATAAAATTATTCGTCATGTTGAGAAAATGATCAAGGATTAAACCAACACGGGAAGAGATAGAAGCTAAGAATGCAAAGAAAACAACATGGATGAGGGGACATTGTGAGAAGAAGAAATTGGAAATGATTGACAAAGAAATTCCAATTGAAGAGGAACCTCGACCATCAAGAAGAGATATGGAATTAGCGGCACAAAGGGAGCAAATGTGAAACCTCTGTGCTAAGAGATATTTGAATACCATAGTTGGAGAAACACCCTCTACTGCAAGTGAATATGGGCGAACACCATCTACTACATCTCAAGTTGAGAGTACATTATCACTCACATTTGAGGAAGGAGGTATGTCATCATTCCCATCTCAACCTCAAGGTACATCATCTATTCCATCATTGATCAAAGGTACGCCATCTAGCTCATCTCATTTAAATATTAATGAAATTCCTAATGTTGAGATGAATTTACCTTTGAGAACACCACCTAGAATTTTGCATAGAAATTCAAAGTTTTTGATTAATATTGATGAGAAAATTTTGCAGCCAATGGAAGGTAAGATTGCAAAATTCACTTGTAGAAGATATGCTCATAAGATTTTGAGAGTGTTCTTTGAAAATTTAAATGATACTATAAGATGTCAACTATTTGTTGAAATGATGTGAATTATAATGTATAGATCCATCATGAAGATTCTTGGGTTGAGAACATCAGATGCTTCAAGTGAAAAAACTATTGTGAAGAATCTAATGGATGCATGTGACAATGTCGGTAAGAACTCACACTTAAAAGATAGTAATGTCACATGATGTGTCATTACTTTGACAATAGTAAGTAATCAAATGAGGAAAGATCATCTCATTAGAAAGATGAGTCAATAATTGAGAATTAATAGAAAAACTTTATCAAGAGCCCTCCAAAATTATTAAAGAATTGAGGATATTGATTCCATAGGTTTCTATATTTGTGTACATAGCATTCATTTATGTAGCTAATAGTATAGAGGATAACAAAAAGGTATTGAGAGAGTACCACTTTTACATTAGTGATGATCACACAAATTCTACAAAGTTCATGCAAGGTTGCTTTTAGTTGTTCTACAATGATTTGGCTAGGAAGGGCATATCATACAATCAACATATAATATGGATAGATAATTGTGCATCATAGTTCAAGAACTCATGATTGCTCTATTGGTTGAGCAAGATGCATGTTATTATAGGTGTTCAACATATGTGGAACATTTTTTAGGGAGGGTATGGAAAGGGGGAGCATGATGGTGTAGGAGCATGTATCAAAAAAGCATTAGCATGAGAAATTTAAAGTATAAAGACAATGCAAATTTGATAGATGAAAAATCAATTGTCGAGTGGTGTAATACTTTGATGAGTCTAGGTAATGAAGGTAAGTCTTCAATTCGTAGATTTTTTTGGTTGATAGATGATACTAACATTGCACCATATGAGGATTATTGTACACTGACAAGATCAAGTGAGCTACACTCTTTCCTTAGCTCAAATGCAGGTTCATGGAGTATCCATACACAAAAGATGGCATAATTTTGTTCTTCATATACAATTCAATCCTGCAATGAGTGTGAGCTAAATGAGTGGGTTGACGAATGGTGGTTATCTTAGCCCACTTCACAAATATCGGCCCCTGATGGCATTGGAATTGACATAGAAGGAATCATCGGTTGAATTTGACCACATATCAGATCTAGTTAAACCAGGTAATATATCTACTTGCATAGTTTTTGAAATTCCTTTGTTATCTTACTTCATAGTGTACTTTTAATGTTGACTAATTTCATCTAATTTTCTGCACATATCAATGTAGGGAATTTTTATGTAGTTATTACAGATGAAGACAATGAAGAGGGAATGGGTTATTAATTTTTTCATTGTGTTAAGGCCAAAAAGAAATTGGAAACCATTGTTATAGGTGGAGAAAACATCAAATACCCTACAGGCTTAGTGGTTATTACTGGAACATGGCTTAGAAGGTACCCACATAAGAGTTTTAGTGTTTGGATGTATCAGGACTTTGACACACATCAAAATATTCTTCATTACTCGAACCTTGTTGTGGCATCCAATGTTCATTTGATCAAATATGGGGCTAGGCCTTTGAACAAGACCTTGTGGAAGGTGTGTGAGTCTAACCATGAGGTAATACTTGACACAATAAAGAGCAGAGTAAACCTAGATGGTTCTTGGATTAATTTGTAAGTATGCACATTGGTTCTTATTAATTTGTAAGTATGTACATTAATTTGTATTAAAATTTCTAAGTATGCACATCAAGATTAGTTGATAGTTAGAGCTTTCATTTCTATATTTCATGTTTACATATGTTTTGATTTTAAGTTCACATATGAATATTGGGTAGATTTTTTTTTTTGGTTCAATCCATAGCATAGACATGGTAGTGAGCATTAACAAGCTCAGTACATTCTCAATGCAGTAGCATCGAAAAGGTAGTGAGTTGTTTGAAAAAAATGCCTCAAAGAAATGGGGTCTCCTAGTGATACATCACCAGGAGACCCCATTTCTTTGAGGCATTTTTTCAAACAGCTCACTACTTTTCTATGATACCGCATTGAAAAGCTAGTGGCTCACTATATTTTCAATGCGGTAGCGTAAACAAGGTAGTGAGTTGTTTGAAAAAATGCCTCAAAGAAATAGCATCTCTTGGTGATGTATGTCACTAGGAGACCCCATTTCTTTGAGGCATTTTTTCAAACATCTCACTACCTTGTCTATGCTACCGCATTGAAAATTTGACAAGCTCACTACATTATCAATGTGGATGTATTGAAAAGGTAGTGAGCATTGTAATAAAAAATGCCTCAAAGAAAATGGTGATGTACTCATGAGTAGAGGATAGTCTCACCTATAGATAGGTGATGTAGGCTCATCATCCACTTGATTAAGAGGAATTTTTTCAAATAGCTCACTACCTTCTATTCAATATTTCAAACAATATTCCTTCTAAACCCACCTATAGATAGGTGACTTTTCTATTAATTCATTGGTTGTAGGCTCATTATTTGAATCAATAGAAGCTGGTCCACTTGATTAAGTAGTCAATTTTCAATTAACAATGAGCTATTTGAAAGAATGCCTCAAATGAATGTGGTCTCATGGTGATTCCATCACCATGAGACCACATTTCTTTGAGGCATTTTTTCAAGCAACTCAATACCTTGTCTATGCTACCACATTTTCCATACATTTTCCATTTTGGGTATATCCTGCAATCATTCTACTCTTTATGACAAGATTGAAAAAAGAAGAAATGAAGTCAAAGATTCTTGAACTTAAGACTTTCATGGAGAAAATACAATTGAAAAAAGATTATAAGGAAGATGCAATATGAAATGTAAGTGAAAAAAGGAGAGTTTGTGCGGTGGAAACTTGGAAGTCTTATCTATAAAGGTAGAGAAGGCCTATAAAGAACTTGTTAAAAGAAACATTTGCATTATGTAATAACAAAAGACAATTCCAAAGATGATAACAATAGTTACAGATGCAAAGGCAATAGTTGAAAGTATTGAAATTGAAGCAGAACAACTAAAGACTAAAATCAACCACTTAAAAAGGAATTAAAAGACAAGAATATTTTATCGTCAATGAAAAGGAGGTTATTCTACTCTAAAAACACTTGAAAAAGAAGCAAACCAAATTGAATGAGATACATAATGTATTAAATGAAGAGATTTTTCCTGCTCTCGAGAATTTGAGGAAGGTGCATGTGTAGATTCTTCTCTAATCATCATACGACTAAATAAAATATTCCAACATGTATGTATGGGTTTTTTTATGCTAGAAAAGGTCCTCTTTCACACCCAAACATGCCAAAATGGTCGGAGACACACTCTACCACTGAAGTCTCTTAAGAGACAAAAGTGCAAAAGGGCAAAAAAATTTGACAAGCAATTACTCAGAAAATATGGCACTTGGAAACAATCCATGTGAGGCTATGGGATCACATAGGGCCCCTCTATAATAATCTCTCTTGGTTTTGGATAGATCCAAGTCATTTTCCCGTGGTGAATAGATCTTTGTTTGATGGAAAATGGGTTAGTTGCATGTAGTGTAAAGTTAGAAAGTGGTGTATCTTTTGCTATGTTCATCATACGAAAAAATTGACTATTCTAGCATGTATGTATGGGTGGCTTTATGCTAGGAAAGAACCTCTTTTGCACCCAGACACGCTAAAATGGTCTGAGCCACATTCTATCGATGAAGTCTCTTAAGAGACCAAAGTCTAAAACGGCAACGAACTTTGATGAATGATTACTCGAACAATGTGGCACTTGGAAACACTTTTTCTAAGGCTACAAGATCATGTAGGTCCCCTCTAAAATAACCTCTCTCAGTTTTTGATAGCTCCAATTTATTTTCTTGAGGTGAACAGATTTTAGTTGATTGAAAATAGGTCAATTGCATGTAGTGTAAAGTTGGAAAGTGGTATAAATTTCTTTTTTTTCATCATACGATCGAATCAACTATTCCAACATGTCTATATGGGTGGTTTTATTCTATTCAAGGTCCTCTTTCTCACCCAAACAAGCCAAAACAGTCCAAGGCACACTCTATCTATGAAATCTCTTAAAAGACGAAAGTGCAAAAGGGAAACAAACTTCGATGAGTGATTACTCAAAAAATGTGGCACTTGGAAACACTTTTTCTAAGGATACAAGATCATGTAGGTCCTCTCTATAATAACCACTCTTATTTTTTGATATCTTCAAGTCGTTTTCCCACGGTGAACAAATTTCAGTTGATGGAAAACATGTTAGTTGGATATAATGTAAAGTTGGAAAGTGGTGTAACTTTTATTCTGCTAGTCATATGAAAAAATTGACTATTTTAAAAGATTTTTATGGGTGGTATAATTCTAGGAAAGGTCCTCTTTTGCACCCAAACATGCCAAAATTATTTGAGCCACATTCTACCAACAAAGTCTCTTAAGAGACCAAAGTGCAAAAGGAAAGAAAAATTCGACGAGAGATTAATAAAAAATTGTGGAACTTGGAAACACTTCATCTGAGGCAATGAGATCATGTAGGGTCCCTCTACAATAACCTCTCTTGGTTTTTTATAGCGTCAAATCATTTTCCTGTGGTGAACATATTTCAGTTGATGGAAAACAGGTTAGTTGGATGTACTGTAAAGTTGGAAAGTGGTGTTACTTTCATTTTGTTTTTCGTACGACTGAAATGCCTATTGCAACACATATGTATGGGTATTTTTTATACTAGGAAAGGTCCTCTTTCACACCCAAACATGCTGAAACGATCCGAGCCACATTCTACTGGCAAAGTCTCTTGAGAGACCAAAGTGCAAAAGGGCAACAAACTTCAATGAGCGATTACTCAGAAATCGTGGCACTTGGAAACACAATGTTTGAGGCTATGAGATCATGTAGGGCCCATATACAATTAACTCTCTCAATTTTTGATAGCTCCAAGTCATTTTACCGTGGTGAACATATTTTAGTTGATGGAAAACGGGTGAATTACATGTAATGTAAAGTTGGAAAGTGGTGCAACTTTTGTTATGTTCATCATGCTACCAAAATGACTATTCCAAATCATCCATATAGGTGGTTTTATTCTAGAAAATGTACTCTTTCACACCTAAAGACACTAAAACAATTTGAGCCACATTTTACTGGTGAAGTCTTTTAAGAGACCAAAGTGCAAAAGGGCAACAAACTTCAATGAGCGATTACTTAGAAACTATGGCACTTGGAAACACTTCATATAGGGTTGAAAGATCATGTAGGGCCCTTATACAATAACCTCTCTCACTTTTTTATAGCTCCAAGTCATTTTCCCATGGTGAAAATATTTCAGTTGATGGAAAACGGGTCAATTGCATGTAATGTAAAGTTTGAAAGTGGTGTAAATTTCATTTTTTTCATCATATGACCAAATAGACCATTCCAACACATATGTATGGGTGGTGTTATGATAGCCAAGGTCCTCTTTCAGACCCTAACACACCAAAATAGTCTGAGCCACATTCTATCGATGAAGTCTCTTAAGAGACCAAAGTGCAAAAGGGCAGAAAACTTTGACGAGAAATTAATAAAAAAAAATGGCACTTAGAAACACTATGTATGAGGTTACAGGATCATGAAGGGACCCTCTACAATAACCTCTCTCAGTTTTTGATAGCTTCAATTCATTTTCCCGTGGTGAATAGATTTCAATTGATGGAAAGTGAGTCAATTGCATGTAGTGTAAAGTTGCAAGGTAGGCTACTTTTTGTTTCGTTCTTTGTGGGGCCAAAAAATTAGCATTTAAACATCTAGGTGGGAACATGTACATTAGGAATGGTCACCACACTTCTTATTAAAGGTTTGTAGTCTTTCCTATTTAAAGGGTCACAACTTTTCACCTTTGAAAAGTCACAAGCAAATTAATGTCATCACTATTCATGAGAACCTAAATTGATTTATTTGCAACTTTTTAGTCATGCTTGGGGAAAAGGAAATTATTGAATTTTCAATTGGTTCTATTTTTTTCATGCACATCTCTTGAAGTTGTTTATTGACTTTTGTAAGCATGCAATGTTAACTTTTAGAGTTGCATTCTACTAATTATTGGGTTTGAATTCATGTTTAGAAATAAGATGAATATCTATGAATTTTGTTGTTGGGAAGGCTGATTGGTGGTCTCTTAATCTCAAATAATCCAATACCCTTATGATCTTTAATAAGAATTTCATTCCTTGAGTTTTTGTTTGTGAGACTTAGTTGTTACTTTCCATTTTCTTTTGTCCATAGTTTTATGATGTTTTCTTTATCTACATAATATATGAAGAATGAAGCATACAAGTGAATGGTAGCATGAAGCATACACATAAAGCATGAAGTATCATAGCAAGAAGCATGAAGCATGAATCATACACATGAATCATGAAGCATTGCTATATTCATATGATTGATTTAATGTTCAATAATCTTATAGGAGAGTAATTTTCAAACTTTATTATATATTTACAATTATAGGAAAGAAGAGTGCATGAAAAACATTTGGATTTTAAATATTTGAATTAAACCATCTAAAAATATCTATTGAAGCATGGACTTATAATTAAAATATGGACACCATCAATAAAAATATTTGTATTAACCAAATAGCCATGTAGGTACACATCAATATATGTCGATATATGTATAAAATATATACAAAATATCCATATAGGCTTACAGGAATGCCATATAGGCATACAATTTCAAGTGTATGCAATACAAAATATGTCAAAAAATTCCATATAAGCATACAATAAAGGACCCCAATCAAAATTAATTTCCCTCCAAGTGAATGAAAAATTGGGTGGCCTATGTTGGTTGGGTGGATGGTGTTGTGTATGACACTCATTTACTCTAAACTCAAGGGCTCCTCCTCCTAGGGTTTAGTTCCTCATCAAGATTTTTGTTATAATATCAAGTAAAGACATTAATGTATAGAAATTACACTATAAAAAATGATATATTTAACAAAATAATCACTTACCACTGCTAGAAGATCTATCTCATCAAGTGAAAGATTCACATGCTCACGTTCCGACGTGCCCAAGTCCTATAGAAACCATCCAAATAGAGTTTAAACTACGAATCAATAATCATTTGATTTTTCACTAACTAACAACTATAATAACAAATTTAATTTTAATTTTACTAATCTACCTCATACCCCCGTGAGAGGAATCAATTTGTCTATTGCAGAAGATACACCTTGCTTCATTATCCTATCACCATCTAGAGGAATTTTTTCTTCCATCATCTGAAAATAAAACAACAAATTATTCAATCACAAAAAGTAGAATAATGGTGCAAGTCATGGCTTATAATGTATGAGATACTCAACAAAATTTTGAGTACTTATTGAACTATATATTTCTTACTATTATGCTTACTATTTTCCATATCCATAGTTGTTGAAAAGAACCTATTCTAGGCTTTTATCCATAGCAACAAGGCAGTGAACTATTCGATAAAATTCTTTGGTAGACATGTAAGAAAAAATGTGGTAGCATAGAAAAGGCAATGAATTGTTCAAAAAAATGCCTCAAAGAAATGTGGTCTCATGGTGATGGAATGCCATTAAAAAATTATTTGTCATGGCATTCCATCACCATGAGACAATATTTATTTGAGGCATTTTTTTCAAACATTTCATTGCCTTCTCTATGCTATTATGATGGGATGGGGCAGATGGTATAATGTGGTATTGGTTATGAGATGGAGGGGGATCATGATATGAAGATGGAGGGGTGTTTTGATCATGAGGGGAAGATGATCATTAGATGGGGTGGAAGGTGAAATTTGAGACCACATTTCGAGAGTGATCATACAATGGAGTGGAAGAGGTACTTTGATCTGGACACAAAGGGTATCCTCATCATCATCGATATGGTTGGGGTTGGTTGGAATGGATGAATTTGGATTATAATAGATTAGGTTGGATGGAGGATATATTAGATGGCTAGAGATTTTGGACTAGGATGGAAATTAGGATGATGGATTAGAAATAAACTTGGGGATTGGAAGAATAGGATCTAAGGATTAAGATGGATGATGGAATTAGATTTGGGGATCAAATCCAAGACCTTAAAATGTTTTGATTTGATTAAAGAGGATTAATCTATTCTTAAGGTAGCAAGTTATTAGAAAAAATGCCTCAAATAATTGTGGTCTCATGGTGATGGAATGTCATTCCATCACCATGAGAACACATTTCTTCGAGGAAAATTTTAAACAACATTTTGTCTTGTCTATGCTATTTCTTACTATTATTCTTTGATCGAGTTTTTCCAAGCATCCATAGTGTGTTGGAAAGCACCTATTTTAGGCTTTTAGCCATAGCAACAAGAAAGTGAACTGTTTGATAAAATGCTTTGGTAGAAATGTATGGAAAATGTGGTAGCATAGGCAAGGTGGTGAGTTGTTTGAAAAAATTCCTCAAATAAATTTGGTCTCATGGTGATGGACACCACCATGAGACCACATTTCTTTGAGGCATTTTTTCAAATAGCTCATTACCTTGTCTATGTTAATTTTTTACTATTATGCTTTGATAGAATTTTCCCAAGCATCCATAGCATAGAAAAGGTAGTGAACTGTTTCAAAAAAATGCCTCAATATAATGTTATCTCATAGAATTTCTTGACAAGCAAATACAATTGAAAGCTGCTCCTAGTTATTAGTTATGCTATGTGAAGTAATTGCATCACTACTTATGTTGACTTTCTAAACAACCATATTGTAATTGAAATTTTTTCATCTATCAACATCTAATTATTAGTTATGCAATGTGAAGTAATTATTTAAGTTTGAAATATGTGCAATGCAATGTAATCAATTATATGAATAGAAACTACATAAATCTATATTAAGTACAATTCATTAGTTAAACTCTTTATTCTATTATTTGAGTGAAGGCTTGAAATCCACTGCCATTGGGAGGTGTTGCCATGAAATATCCAATATTAAGCTATTCAACCTCCAAAATCAAATATTAGAATATAATTCCTATAATAATGGTATTCACATGTAATATTTATAATTGTTTACTAGTTACATACCTCGAAAATAGATTCAATGGAGTAAAAAGAAGGTGGAGGGCTGTTGAAAATAGTATGAACACTATGACCCTAAAATTTTATTACAATCATTAAACTAAATTAGTTAATCTTGCATTTCAAAATTGAAATTTAATAAATTAAATTCAAGGAACATGCTAACATTGACCTAAGTATCAAGGCCAAAAGCCTCATTCAAAAGGCATATGTCATCGCCAACTGGTTAGCTACAGACATAGCCTATGCACCGACCTATTGACTATATGTGGGGTTATATGTATAGGTGTACCCGCAAGCCTAAACAAATATGGGCTGGAACCCTACCCCTCAAAGTCTCTCCTAGCTCACATTGTACTATAGGAATCACATGTTGGATGATACTCTGGGATAGAGAACTAATAGACTATAGAGTATCCACCTCAACACTCTCCTTCATGATGGAAGGGATAGCAGTGTGCTCATTAGATGGTATAGCGAATGCTCGTCTCGCTGGATGTTGAGGATTGAGATGGGAACCTAGTCTAGCTTGTGCTGACCCACCACCTCTCCCCTGAAATCCCCACATATCAAAATAGTTGAGGATTTTGTTGAGAACAAACTCGCAGTAGATTTTCCTCAAGAAATGTTGGGGGACCTCATTATTGTTGCATGGAGGATGGTCAAAAAACCATCCACCACCTTTACCAAAAAAAATCCTTTATCCCTTGGTGGTTGCACCAATGGATAAGAAACCTCTTGCTTGTAAGGTCAAGATTTTGATTTGTACATGGGTTAGTGAATAGTGAACACAAGTAATATTTTGTAATTTTTTCATTGTTTACTTGTTTGTAGGATAGTTTATCTGCATAAAAATCTCTGTACTCTCGCCTTTTATCTGCCCAACCACTTAATTTATTTCTAATTGCATCTACATGTGTTAACATCTCTTGAAGTGAATTTGCAAGAGTCATTCTTTTCGAGGTCAAACCTACAGGATCGTTCAACCTCACAATTAACTCAATTTTTTTTTGGTTGTTTTCAATTTCCCCCATTAAATTTTATTGAGTTTCAAGAGGATGTTGAGAAATTGTTGGAGGAGTTTTTTGTTGTGTTTGTTCACCAGGATTGCGTTGGTGTTGTTGTTCATGAGGAGAAGAATCAGGTGGATTTTCAACTCCTAAAAATTAAAGAAATTAACGTAAAAAACATATTAAATCTACCTATTTAACAAAAAAATCACAAAAAAAAAAAAAGCTTACTCCTTCGAGCTCCCTGTTGACATGGCGAAATTCTAGCAAATAAATAGAAATGATTCGATAAATAAATTGATGAATTTTGGGGTCTCCACAATGCAAACATGCCTTGGAAGGGTTTGCAAGCCACAAATGAATGAAATATGACAATCTAAAAATGATTCATTTTTTTTTCTTGTAACAACTCATAATGAGCTTGTGCTATAACATGAGCATGTTATAGGCTCAGTGTGACTGAGCCTTAGGATCGATCACACTAAGCCATAATGTGAGTGCATTATAACTCGCTCGTGTTATAGATTTTCATTTAAAAAAAAAAAATTGGCCACTTTTTGGCGCCCCAAATTTTTGCACCCACCCCATCCATCTCTCTCTTTAGGTAGGAAGAGGTAAGTAGAGAGAAAGGGGGAGGTATGGAAGGAGGAAGAGGTAGGTAGAGAGGGAGAGGGGAGAGAGAGTAGATAGGGAAGGAGGGAGATAGGGAGAGAGAGGGAAGGAGAGGTAGGTAAAGAGAGGGAGAGGAGTGATATATAGAAGTAGAGAGAGGATGGAGAGAGGGAGAGATATGTGAGGATGGAGAGAGAGAGAGAGGTAGGCAGGGAGAGAGAAGTAAAGAGGGATAGGTGAGATATAGAGAATTAGAGAGAAAAGGTAGGAGGGAAGATGTAAGAGATACATAAAGAGGTGATATATAAAGAGAGAGGTGATATAGAGAAAATTGAGGGAAAGAGTAAGGTGGAGAGATTAAGAGAGGGAAGGAGGGAGGGAGAGATGTGGAGGAAGAGAGATATAGATATAAGTATATAGGGAAGAAGGGAGAGAGAGGGGGTGGAGGAAGGGAGGGAGGGAGAGGTGTGATAGATAGAAGTAGAGATGAAAGGGGATATAGAGAGAGATATGTAGATAGGGAAAGACACACACACATAGAGAATGGTGAGGTGGAGGTAAGTAGAGAGTGAAGGAGAGAGTGAAAGAGAGAGAGAGAGGGGTAGGCATGGAGAGAAAGAGAGAGGTAGAGAGGGAAAGAGGGAGTAGAGAGGGAAAGAGGGAGGGAGAGAGAGAGAAGTGAGATAGAGAGAAGTAGAGAGGGAAGGAGAGAGAGAGAGGGATGGGAGAGATGGAGAGAGAGATAGAGAGAGATAGAGAGATATATATATATATAGAGAGAGAGATAAAGAGAGAGAGGGAGGAGAGATAAAGAGAGAGAGGGGGGTGAGATAAAAATAATTAGAGAGTGAAGGATAGAGAGAGAGATAAAGAGTAGAGAGGGTAGGAGGAAGGGAGGGATAGAAATGATGGAGAGGTAGATGGGTAGTTCTTGAGCTCAAGAGAGAGAGAGTCATATAGAGAGAGAGGTAGATAAAGGGATGGATATAGTGAGAGAGAGAGTGAGAGGTCTAGAGTGTAAGGAATATACAAATGGTGAGATAAAGATAAAAAGATGATAGAGCTTTGTTGGGTGAAAATTATATAATCTGTTTTAAAAAATCACAAAACCTTGATTTCAACCACAATTGTGTGAGATACAATCTCTCCTCTCAGAAAGGGGAGGTGCCCTTCTTACTTCTTATTGAAACTAAGGAAAACTAATCAGATATTTACAATAATGTACACTACACTAATGATATGGGGGTGTGTCACATTCATGATTCTCTTTTTTCAGAGAATATTTTTTACAATGTTTCACAATTTTAAGTTCTTGATGCAATACAACTTCAAACTAAAACTAAGCATCAATTTCAATATTCCTATTTTTTCAAAGCAAAGCCTAGGAATACCAACATGATAATGATAAATGATAAATAAGAAACTCTTAGGAAGGCACAAAGTCATTCCACAGCTTCCAACAATGAATCATTCAAGATATGTAACTAGCGATGTATGAGAAGCTTAAAGTCTTCTATATACTTCACAATAATTTGAATAACAACATGAATAAACATAAACACAAACTCTTATATAGAATTCACCAATACTATTCAATCAATATCAAAAATTGAAGTAATAGGTGTAACTCAAAGTTTACATGAATTTACTCAAATCCCTTTCAATATTAATTACTAATCACTACCAATTCGATCAAACCATAAGATAATTGTTCCTAAAGAAAAAATTGGTATGCAACTTCACTTCTTTATTGATCAAAATTAGATTCAGAAAATTGAACTCAAATTTTCAATATTCGCTTCATAAGTGGGCAACACTTCGTTGCAAAAGATAAAAGATAACAATTACAATAGAATCCTCTCCTATTTATAAATGGGAGAGGAGAGAAAATTTAAGAAAATCAAA
The DNA here is from genome assembly GCA_007115665.2 of Sequoiadendron giganteum. Classification (NCBI taxonomy): domain Eukaryota; kingdom Viridiplantae; phylum Streptophyta; class Pinopsida; order Cupressales; family Cupressaceae; genus Sequoiadendron; species Sequoiadendron giganteum. The sequence continues at coordinate 286,604,855 of CM021106.1, forward strand.
AGAGCGAATCTAAGAAAATCAGAAGAGCGAATCTAGGAAAATCCTACCTAACTAGTTGACTTATTCAAAAATGTTGTCCACAATTATAGGAAAACATATTTGTTTCCATGTGATTATATTTGTCGAAATGACATGTAAAATGTCGAATACTATTTACATAAAGCATGAAAAATGCTAAAACTATCTAACACTGGAGATACAAGAAGTCTTTATGGTTCCTTGCATTGGGTGCAGAAGTCTTCGTATTTCTTCATTGTTGCCTACATGAATTTATCATCTGGACCAACTATATAATCAACAATGGTATGAACTCTTGTGATTTATCTTCTTGCAAATGAGAAAATTTTCTTGCATCTATCTAGATTTGTCTTGATATTGTCGAGAGAAAGTTGTTCATCACATATGGTGTTCATTGAAGTCTTTGAAAATCCATCTTCCACCCGCTCCATGATAGCTTCTTTGAAGATTTGAGCAATATCACTAATCAGGAGGAAAGTATTATCATCATCAAGGAGTTTACCTGGTAACTCCTCAATTCCATTCACCATGATGACACGATGTCCTTCAACATCTTCTTGTACTTGTTAGATGTCCTCGATGAGAGACTTGATCACTTGTATACAGTTCTTAAGAGATTCTCATATTTCCACATACTTTTCTTTGTCGGGGATTACACGAACTTCCACTAATTTACTCAGCTTTGTCTCTTTCATTTGTGACCAAAATGAGAGACATATTTCCATTTCTTTCTATTCTTTGGAAAGTGTGTTTTCTTCTTTCTCAAGCTCTAATTTCAACTTGGTTACTCTAGAAGTCTTTTCATCTACAACATCTATGAGTTGTGAGCCCAACTCTATTATTTCATCAATGAAATCATAAAACACCTTACCCTTGGAGGCAAAATTCTCCACTTTTTGTACTATTGGTTCCTCAAACTTCACCATGGCCATAGGATGCATGTTCTTTAAGGAGCCAACAATCTTCCTCAAAACTGATGCATATCTCTCAACTTTTTCCTTGTACAATTTAATGGCCTACTCCATATTATCATGTCTACCTGATAATGCATTCAAGACTACTTGTGAATCTTCTTTTACACTTGAATTTTTTACCTTACTAAGCTTAACTCTTGTTAGAGTATAGTCTTCCATGTTCACATCACCTTGTTCCTGTGGGGGTAAACCAATATCTACATACCTGTGACCTGATTTGTCTATATGAAGTCTTGAATGAATTTTAGCCTTTTTCTTCCCCTTGGCTTTTAGAGGAACTATCTCTTCAAGGTCAATCTCATTTGGGGAAATCATTTGTTTCTTGCACTTTTACACTTGTGAGATTAGCCAAGGGGGTAGGAATCAGGTATTTTCTTCTTGACTTACTATCAACTCCTATGTAATAGGTAATTTTTTAGGAATGGATGATATTGTAACAATTGGGGTAGTATCAGTCATGATAGCCCTAGTAGACTACAAACCAAGTGGATCCTGCAAAGACTCATTCATGAATCTATTGAAATTTGCCTCAGAAGAGATGTCATATGACAAAGAAGGTAGGCTCGAGATGGATGATGAAGAACCTAAAGAAACATCAACAATTTGCAAGGTGGAACTTAGAAGAGGGGTAGAAAGTATTGATGATGTCGAAGGAGGAACGAAAACCTTCACTGTATGCAAAGTTGATGTAGGAGGAGGTGAGGTAGGAAGAGGAGGTGGAGTAGTAGGATTTGGAGGAGTGCAAGGAACATTGGAAGTAATGGGCGATGATGTTCAGGGAAGATTACCAACAATTTCCTCATGAGGAGATAGTTGTTGTTCATCATCATGCCTTTGTTCCTCCTTTTTATATTCTTCTTCTCCTTCTTCAACAAACTCTTCATTTGCAGAATCTTCATCTCTTGTGGATTCTTTTGATTCTATGCTTTCATTCTCTTCCTCTTCATCAAATGATTTCTCTTCAGATGCAATATCTTTTCCCTCTGCAGATGGTTGTTCTGATTTAGTAGCTTCCTCTTCTTCAACTATTTATGTAGAAATTTTACCAAAAGTAAATTTGATCTTAGCACCTCTTTGAGAAGAAGAGGGAGTAACCACATGCTTCTATTTAGTGTGGAGCTCTTGTCATTGACTAGTTTCTGCTTCTCATGTTTCTCCTATTTCTATCCTAAAAGATTTCATTTTGAAGCCATGCCTTTGCAACCATTCAGCTGTGTTATGAAAAATAGGAGCAAGTCTTTCTCTTTGTAGTTTTCTGGATTTAACTGTGTATTAATTTTTTGGATCCAAAAAATTAATACACAGTTAAATCCAGAAAACTACAAATTGACATGGATTGTGGAAATCTAATGTCTTTGAAGTCTTTCTCTAATAGAAAAAATTTCTTTATTAGACCATTGCGCAATAGGTAAAGGCTTTCAGGAAATTTCTTTCTCTTCATAAGTAGAAACAATTATGTCACCAAGATCTTTGAAGTCCTCTAGAATATCAGCTACACCAAGATCTCTCATCTTCTCTACTATCAATTTGAAAAAATACATCCTTCGAATGTCTTCTTCATCTTTGTAGTCTTCCCATATATCTTCAAAGGGGTATACATGTTGATGATCCTTTTTAAGTTTCCTATTCACATTTCTATAGTCAAAGTCAAATCTGTATTTATATGTCCTTATAGTCATAATTTGCATTTCTGCAGCTACTAAATTTTCTTTTTGTACAATATGAATAGTATATCTCCCAATAGTAAGTGGAAACTTGAAACTTGGCTTGTGAATTTTCATACATTCTTTGTAAATTGAGATCAGTTGTCTGCACAACTCCATTAGTACCCACTTGTCTAAAGGATATCTGGGCAACATATATGGACACCTAGTAAAGCAATCTACTCTCAAGTATGTGAAGGTAGGAAACTATAGGAAGACACATCCAAACTTACTTACAACCCTATAAGATTCATCTGATACTCTCTTATTTTCAAGGGTTGGATTGAAAGTGAATAGTAGAGGTGCAAAGACAACATCTGTGACTCTCCTGAAATGTCTAAGAATATTCCTCAAATTTAGCTAGGAATAAAATTTATACATAGGCACACCATTTCTATTACCTTTTGTTGACAACCCTAGAAATTTCCTCATGATTGCAGTAGCATATACCAAGTAGGAAGTCATTTAGAATTTCAAGGTAATTGGCACATTGATCAACTATTCATGAGTCTCATCACTTATATGATTTCCCCAATCAATGTGTACTTTCCTCCTTCTAATGATGCATATATACTCATACATCCAATCTTGAAATGATATGGGCAAGCCTTTCAATCTACTTAGAAGAGTAGTCATATCTCTAACATCTTCCTTGAAATCACATCAAGGAATTCCCTTGGGACATCTAGAGATAGCGGGCCTTGGAGTCTTCAACCATTGAGTATTCATAAATGTTTTAGCCTTATTTGGATCCTTGTCATAGACCTCATGTGCTTGTTGACTATAGATTTTAGTATATTTTTCCATATGTGGAACCTGGAAAACAATATTAAAGAATTTTGGATCCAACCTCATCATGACTTGTCCAGAAAAATCTTTTACATTTTTTTCGTCTTTGATGTAATGTGATGCAACTTGGAGAACAAACTTTGTTTTATGATTAGTAGTTGGAAATGTAGATACTAAGTGCAAGTTGCTATGAATGATAGATCTCAAATTTTCCTCTAATGGATTCCTCTCAGTTCTTTTTACAAAATATTCTATATCTTGATGGCCAATTTCTATATCTTTGATTTCATCCACTTTTGAAAGCACAATAGTAGGCAGAAATATACCTTGGTATTTGTAATTTATCTTTCCTTCCTTTTTAGAAGATGGTGGTGGCTCTTCTAATGTCATCTAAGAGTGCTAAAGATCAAAGAACGTCACCTTCATAGATCACTTGATAAGAATTTGAAAAGAGCTGGTAAAAAATGATGAAACCCTAACTTAGATACTTAAAAAATATTCAAACATAAATCCACTAGAAGCTAGAGAATGATCGATACGAGGAGGAAGAAAATGGATTAAGATGAGAAAAAAATAACTTAAAATGACTTTAAAAAGCCTTTAAATAAATCACTTAGTGAACTCGTAGTTCATTAATGATGGTGTGCATTAAGGGAGGGAAAATATAGGAGTAGTGAAAAACACCGCTCCAACATTTTTGAAACATTAGAGATGCACTAGTGGTGAAAATCACCGCTCGTGAATGTGAGGGACATGACAATAAGAAACATGTTGTAGCGGTGATTTTTACCGCTTGTGCATGTAAGGTGTAGGAGTGGTGAAAATCATTGCTCCAACACTTGGAGATAATTTTTCAAACAAAAAGGCTCATGTAGGAGCACTAAAAATCAACTCTTGAACATGAGTGAAAAATTAACTAACTCCCAAAGAGTGGGAATTAACAAAAATATCCGTTTCAAATATTTTCAAAAGACGAACAATGAGAGACACTCAAATGGACGATTTGAGTTGTAGGACTATGCATAAAGGGAAATCAAAATTTTCCTCGTTTTGCATGCTTGAAGTACACAAAACTATTAAACAAACAAGTTTCATAGGGGGTTATCCTGTGAATCGAGCGCTGCTAGATTCGAGGATAACAAGCTGACTAGTTATTGAAATTTGACCTACTAATTTTTGAAATTTGACTTTAAGTCTAAAAATTATAAGATCCTCCAAAACCTAGAATATGCATTATAAATCATAGAGATTCAAAACCATTCTCAAACATCTTGGAACTATTTACATGAATCACTTAAATGTTTATTTTGTGTATATACTTTTATTAGAAAAGAAAGAGAAAGAGAAAGAGAAAGAGGAAGAAAAATAAAATTTTCAAAAGTAGATAATAGTGTGAGCACATTATAATGTGCTTATATTATGTCAATGCAATCACATAACTAAGTGCATTATAATTTTCTCGCTTTATGTGAATGTAATACCATAACACAAGTGTGTTTCATTAAAATGGACTCACTTTTTCTCTTTTATGGGGCCAAAAAGTGGAGTGACCACTTTTTGGCCCCCCATCTTGGTGCACATGCCCAAGGTAGACATAAAATTCAATTCAATATTTCATCCATAGACTAATGCATGAATAGAGGTAGTAAACAAGAATTTGGGATTTTTTTTGAGATGTCTAATAGGAGCTAAAGTAGGAAATTGGGATATAAATTTATTGCAAGTAGAGTTTTCATCAATAACTCAATGAATAGACATATAGGAAAGAAACCATTTGAGATAGTGTTTGGACTATGTCCTAGAGGAGTAGTGGAACTCAAAAAAATTTGTAAGGAAGATAAAAGGAGTGTGAATGTAGAATAATTTGTAGGATACACATAAATAGTGCACAATCAAGTTAGGGAACACTCGGAGACAATGAACAAAAAATATAAATTCCAAAAATATGAAAAGAGGAGACATATCTTACCAAAATTAGATACTTCTACTTGGAAATAATCCTTTTCCACTAAAATCACTTTGAACTTCTAACTCTACCCTCTAAATTTCACTTCTTTTTGAAAACCCATTTGCAACCAAAATGTTTATAATCCTTAGGAATCTCACATCCAAATAATCATGTTTTTCTTTCAAGTTGTGTCATCTCCTCATGCATGTCCACTTTATAAATATTCTTGTCTACATATTCCAATGCCTCCTTTACTATTTGGGGCTCATCTTTATTAGTATTCAAAGAATAAATGTATCTTAAATTTGATTGGCTATAGTTATAAATTTAAGGAATTTTCCTTTGCCTAATAGGAAAAAGTGCATTGTCCACCTTGTATAATATTATAATGTAATTTAGTGTTATTTATGGTGCAACCAGGGGATCTAGGGATGTGTGCATCACATAGGTTAGCATTCTTGGGTCCACTTTATGTGCTATATGTAACATTATGATAAATATTTAATGTGGGTTTGCACGTTGGGGGAATATTTAACATTGGGAAAACTTATTACAAAAAATTAAATGTGGGGGTTAATGGTTTTGTAAGCTTGTGGTATTAGTCACATGGTTTATGTAGTACCACTTGGTGGTTTTATGCAAGCTTATGAACCTATAAAAGAAAGCATATTACTAGTCGTCTAAGGTTTGTTAGTTGGCTAATTTGGCTAAGGGGTTGAAAGAATCTCTTATTTAAATTTTTTGAGGGTTTGAAGCATGACATGAGAAGTTTGGTTACATGATTTTTCACATTGGGTGGTTGTAGAGAGGTTGTATTTAAGAATTTTTCATGGAGACTCTAAAGATGCATATTTGCTTTCATTTCCAAGTGGATCCCCTCAAGAGTAGGGTTTGATATTATTCATCCTCATCCTATAATATCTTTGAATTTACCTTCTTAATAGGCCCATGTTGAATCTTTAGTTGAACCTCAAGTATTCTCCTCAATATGTAGCTCTAGATGAACAACTACTTATCAACTTATAGTTATGAAGGCATTAGAGGATAAAATATAACCTCCTTGAAGGTCACATCCAAACATTACTTTATATTTCTAATTTCTAGACTCTAAAGTTTGCACCCTTTCACAACGCCATTGTAACTGATGAATATATATTTATATACTTTGTAGTCCAAATTTGATCTCTTTCTTAGGTATATGTATATATGACTCATAATAAAAAAATATTAACATGTTGCAATTCATGGTTCTTTCCTACCCAAACTTTTTTAAGGATTATATTTGTACAAGAGTTGTAAGAAGAGACCTATTAATTAAGTGCTCAATAATACATGAGTGATGGATGTTTCTAGAGGCTTCATTTTTCCCTCTTGAGGATTTTCCCAGGGCACATCTTGTGTCATAGTTGATGGTATGTTGTATATTATTTTGCATGTGGATTTTGAATAATTGTTTACATAGATTTCTCTATTTGGGTTGTGTGGAAATTGTCTTGGGTGGTTGAATATTTCCTTTCATTGCCAAGTGGATCCCTCAAGAGTTGGATTTGATATTATTCATCCTCATCCTATAAGATATTTGAATTGACCTCCTGAATAGGCCCATGTTGAATCTCTAGTTCAACCTCAAGTATTCTCCTCAATCATTAGCTCTAGCTAAACAACTATTTATCAACGTATATTTATTAAGGCATTAGAGAATAAAATCTAACCTCCTTGAAGGTCACATCCCAACTATACTTTGTCTTTCTAATTTCTAGACTCTAAAGCTCGCACCCTTTCACAATGTCATTGTAACTGATGAATATATATTTATACACTGTGTAGTCAAACTTTGATATCTTTCTTAGGTATATGTATACATGACTCATAATAAAAAAAATTAACATGTTGTAATGCATGGTTATTTCCTACCCAAACCATTTTAAGGATTATATTTGTACAAGATTTGTAATAAGAGAACTATTAATTAAGTTCTAAATAATACATGAGTGATGGATGTTTCTAGAGGCTTAATTTATCCCTCTTGAGGGTTTTCCCAAGGTACATCTTGTGTCATATTTTATGGTATGTTGTATACTAGTTTGCAGGTGGATTTTGAATAATTATTTACATAGATTTCTCTATTTGGGTTATGTGGAAATTGTCTTGGGTGGTTGCATATTTCCTTTCATTTCCAAGTGGATCCCCTCAAGAGTAGGGTTTGATATTATTCATCCTCATCCTATAAGATCTTTGAATTTACCTCCTTAATAGGCCCGTGTTGAATCTCTAGTTCAACCTCAAGGATTCTCCTCAATCTTTAGCTCTAGCTAAACAACTATTTATCTTATAGTTATGAAGCCATTAGAGAATAAAATCTAACCTCCTTGAAGGTCACATCCCAACGATAATTTATCTTTCTAATTTCTAGACTCTAAAGCTTGCACCCTTTCACAATGTCATTATAACTGATGAATATATATTTATACACTGTGTAGTCCAACTTTGATCTCTTTCTTAGGTATATCTGTATATGATGCATAATACAAAATTATTAACATGTTTCAATGCATGGTTCTTTCCTAACCAAACCCTTTTAAGGATTATACTTGTACAAGAGTTTTAATAAGAGACCTATTAATTAACAAGTTGTGTTCATAATATATACCCACAAGTTTTATTTGAATCCAACACCACTAAGTATGATTCTCACCCTCTCCATCAATTTCTATACTTTATTTGTTGAGGGGTATGTGAAGTTTTCTTATTCCTTGAAATTATAGATCTCCACAAAAGATTAGATTTTAGTGAAAAAAATTCTCCACCATTATGAGTTCATAAAATCTTGATCTTCCTTTATATTTGATTGTCCACAAGAACATGAAAAACTATTTGAACCTTCCAAAAACCTTTAATTGGTGTTTGAGGAAAGTAATCCACGATTTTCTAGAGAAGTCATTAATAAATGATACCGTAGTACAAAGAGTTCTCAAAGAGATGACATATTTATAGAACCAAATAAATTACTATGGATCAACTGTAAAATTACTTTAGATCTAGTAGATATCATAGAAATCTTAACTCAATTTTATTTCCCATATATCAAATTTTCACAAAAATTATAATATAGAGAATGATTAGTCAAATCCTCTACTAAATTATTACATTTTAAGGCCCTTAGGATTTTCCAACTAGTTTGGATCCTTTTCTCATTCCATACCATATTTCTCTCTACAAGGTTCTTATGGTCACTTCAATTAAGAGCCCCCAAACTATTACATTCCATGATAGTAGTGTCCAAATAGAATAGAGTCTCATGTTAAACTACCTTGGCCAAGACCATGGACCCATGCACCATCCTACATACTTCCTTGTTAAAGACCATCTGTACACCAAAAACATTTAGCTTACTCATCACTTGGGAAGGTTCCTTTTTATAACTAGAATGTGGAGGATATTATAGAGGGTCTTGACCCTTCCATCTCCAAATATGATATTATATTTTCCCCTTCTAATGATCTTGCTAGGAGAGTTATCTCCTAAAAACACACTACCACAATTGATTCCCTCATAAAGTAAGAACCACTCCTTGATGGGATTCATATGATAAGAGGATATCAAGTCAATAATCCATACACCTTGTGTACATTTATAATAAGAGCTCTAAAAAGTCATCACCACCACCGTAATTGAAGGTCCTTAGATCCTATTATATTTTGAATCCTTCCTTTCATTTTTCTCTTTGCAATCCCCTTTGAAGTGCTCCAACTTACTATAGCTCTAATGTTATTTCCAAAGCTAAACAGCTAAGATATTAGCCACATAACAGTTTTTTTTGAAATAACAACAACCAAGGTATGAGAATAACACATTATACTATGAGCTAACATGCAAACAAGTGTTGTGTCAAGAACAACAACACAATGACACTAAAAAGGAACAACCTCACCATTCTATAAGAAATTTGATACTGGTGGAAGAATTACTAATCATGGGATGAAACCACCATGAGGAACCTATAAGAGGGAAAGGAATATAAATGGTAATCAAGTATTAACCCATGATCATGATATATCATGTACACAACACAAGGATATGATGAGATAAATATGAAAAATGAATCCCCACCAAAATAAGCTTATGAAATCTTACAACTCTAAATGAAAAACCTATACAAATGACATAATGAATAGGAGATATCACATCTCAAATAGAAAAAACAACCACCAATTTTGTAATTGAGGGGTAGGATGAGGATAAAATTTACCTCCATGTCACTCAAAAATACGTACACAACATCCAAACACAAGGGAAAACCTTCACAAGATGATTCCTTCCAAGGAGCTATAATATCTCCACCAATTAGAATAATCATAGGTCATTTTCAAGTAATTTCACACTTACCAAAGAAATAGGTTCTATAAATTTCTTAGTACAAGACTTATTAAAAGAGTGAAAACATTGGAAGACTCACCTGACCAAGACGAAAAACTTTCCTAAACAAAATTTCCTTGAGAAACTACTGAAAGAACTAACTATCAAAAGAAATAGAGTAAAATAGTGTGCCAAAGGAATACAATGCCTAAAATAGACACTAGCATATTGTGTTAGATTCCCCTAGTGTTTTGGTGTCCAATATTATTGTAGGTGTCTAGAATTTGTGTTGTAGTCATTTTTTATATTGTAGTTTTGGTCTCATATTATTGTATTGTACAAAGACTAAACATATGACTCTTTCTAGGTCCCATGCCCAAATAAAACCCCTAGGACCCACAAAAATAAGATCACAACACAAATGGACACCAAAATGATAAAAAATGGTTGAGAGACTAAGAGGGACTACCCTGTCCAATCTCCAATGTACTAACCAGCAAAGGAGACACTCAATAAAAGATGGGAGTCCTATAAGGGACTCTAAAATGAGCCCAAGTATATAGCCTAGAATTGAGGGAAACATTTTCAACACACCATAATTGTCCTCCAACCAATAGGATAACATAAATGATACCACCTCATGGTGGTTTCTCACACATAGATGAACCCAAACACAAAAGAAAAATTGCACAAGATCTAAAGCCAAAATTGATTTTTTTCTAACACAAAAAATAATTTTAAGCTCAAATCCAAATATTCTCTAGGTTCATTTCACAAACATTTCTAAAAAGATAAATGGCATAAGGAACACCAATATCATTCAATTTCAACATTGAGAAAAAATGTAACTAAATATAGATTATTCACCACTTGTGTGGTAGGCTTACATTCCATCCAATAGGAGGTTACATTACTATAAATTAAAATCACATGAGTAGACTCAAAGTCCTAAAGTATACATTTTACATCAATTTACAAGAATGAGAAACTACGACAAGAAGATAACCTCCACTTGCATGCTGACCAAAGCTCCTAAAAGATGAAGCCTCTAAGAAATTTGATCCCCAATGGAGGTTTCCACACCACCCAACCATGTGGTATCCTTAGGTCCACTCCAACATATTAGGGGATAGTCACTTGTGCACAATCACAACACTCATGCAAAATAAGGCACATGGATCACAACATTCTAGTTAATAGGAACATCGAATATGGTAAATCATCATAGAATACACACCAACAAGCATGATAACCATCAAATACACATGATCAAATAAGAATTCAACCAATAAAATGATCATCAAATCACAAATATGCATTCTCAAGGGGACAACATCACCAAAAATAAGCACTAAGAATAATCCACATCTTATGGCATATACATGCCAACAAGGAATTATACAACATAAACATGAACGTGTGCAATCAATGCATTTTCCAATCACAACATGGTTAGAGATGGGTCTCTCATTAGATATCATGTCCAATGACATCAAGGGTGAGGATACTAAGGGAAAGATAGGGAGTGCCATTGCAATAGCTTATGGTTCTAGCTAATTGTGATTGGGTACACCTTTCACAAGTAAGATAAGGTTACCCAATGAACAAGGACCGGATCTCCTTCAGAAAACATGTCTTTTATGCTCATACCAAGACTATATAAGCACTTTGGCTATGCCATGAGAATTAACTTCTTGGTTCAATTTAATTACCCCATGATTTCTTTAATTGTCACTTATCAAGAAATCATTGCATGAGATTTCCTCAAGCCACTTTGGACCCTAGTAATTATCAAAAGCCACTCCCTTCGCACACCCTATACCTCAAATCCTAAGTTCATTATGCCAATTCACTATTTGGATGTGACACAATTTTCAATGTATAGTTTTGGAGTAAAAAATCAAACATGGTCTTGAAAGGTTCTAAATGATAATTAATAACAAGATTTATTTCCTTTCATTTTAATTCATTAATAATCATTCACAATTGTATTTTTTCTACTCTATATTTCAATGTAAAACGATGAAAAATCCGAAAACCACCATTTGAGGACAACTTCAAATTTTAAAATCAAAATTTTGAAAATCAAAAGACACCATTTGAATTTTATGTGAACTACACACTTTCAAAGTTGATTTCAAATTTCAAGGATTTTGGGAAAAAGATGTTATAGTGAGTGCACCAAATTGGAGAATTTCCAAAATTTTACCATAATTAAATTTATAATTTAAAATGTATAGAAATGAATCTAAAACAGTGGTCTTATGCTTACTTACTTGGGTAAGCATGAAAAATATTCAATAAAATAATTCAAAACCAAGAGAAATGAAGAAAAATACTTCAAGTATACACTTGTAAATTTACCATTTTCTTCCATTTTCAAATTTGAGAACATTAGTTACAATATAAACAATCCAACAATTCTTTCTTTTCAATTCAATTCCCCCTCCCCTTCCCCAAAAAAATCAATCCAATTTTCCAAGTTGAGAAGAGAGGGTTTGAGAGGGAGAGAATTTTCACAAAATCCAAGAATGAAAGAATCTATCCAATTTTCCAATTTAAGAAGAGAGGGTTCGAGAGGGAGAGAGTTTCCACAAAATCCAAAAATGAAAATAAAAGACTATCTTTTTCTTTTATCTCTTTTCTTTTTCTAGTTTTCATTTTCTCTTTCTCTTTTATTTCTTTATTTATTTACACATGGAAGTTAAAATAAAATGCCCAATTCCTTTCTTTTTCAAAGACAATCGAAATAATAAATTTTAATCCTTTTCAAGAAAATTCAATTATTTTAGCCTATTTTTAAAGCTCTAAAGAAAAAAAAAATGAATAATAATTTTAGCTAATTGCAATGATTTAAATATAATTTCTAATGCATTTTGTATAGTATTTCCTTCTTCTTTTTTTTCCCAATTTTCTCAATTCCTAATACATTAAGCACTATTCACACATAATATTTAATATTGAAAATATAATTCTATGAAAATGGGAAATAAATAATCAAATTAAAATGACACATGTATAAGTTTTTCACAACACAAAGATACCACAATGACCACCAATTCGGATCTAAAATAATAAGGGAAAACATTTTCATCTCACACTCATTCGAGTGCAATAGTGGTTACCACATATATTGGCCCAAAGTGACATCTTTGATTAACCATATTTGGGGAATAACGTGGACCTGCATATTGGGCAAATAAGTAATGGTGTATCTATACCCATTCAATGCACATGTCAAGCATGGCTACACAATTATATAATAACCAAAGCACATGAAAATCATCCAACGAGATTCAACATCATTTAAATCATATAATCATTATACATATAATTATATCTATAAAATAAAGCACTACGATAATCTAGACATATAAAACATAACATATACATCTCAAGGGATACAATAATAAAAAAAATACAAGTCCTCACAAAGAACTTGGCAAAATTTCATACATGCAATTCAATGCAACCAAGGCACCAACAATCAACATGTTGTGGAACACCATTTCAAAACATTTGGATAGTATCAACATGTGAAATAATGTACAAAATACATCTCATAAGGAAAACACGATTCTCTAAACAATAACCACAAGCATGACCTATGCATGCCTAAAAAACAGTAAAAAAATAATGTCAAAACCAAGACATCTCAAGACAACAAATAAATGAACACAAATTCAATAATATTCTAAAATAAAAATAATACAAATGAATAGAAAAAATACAAACTCGCAATGAAACCAACACAAGAATATGAGAAATCAATATACCTTGAAAAATATACTTTTGAAGAAACTTAGCCTCAAACTATGCCCTCCTAACATATAGAATATATTAAATACCTTTATAACTATACATATAATCTCAACATTATACAATTATAAAATATTTATACAAAAGTATTTAACACATTCCCCCCGATTATTTAATTGGTTTTTCACGCAGAGTCAATGTAAATAGAATGTATTGGACCTTCGTACGATTTAAGATATCTTTCTCTATCCGCGTTGATCTCAGAATCAGAGACTTTAAGCTTCATCTGCTTTATGCACAAGCGTCCACCAAACGTCCACCAAAAGCACAAGACGCAAAGGAGAAGAGGATTTTGATTAATTTCCTACGAGAAGAAATTATCAAAGTTCAGAAGAAAATTCCACACTCTTTTACAGCGTTCAACTTTATTTACATACCCCACTTATTTAAGCGATTGCATATCAGTACTTGTGTGGCACACTTGAGATCATACTGTTAAGCTTTTCAGAACAAATGATGAACTATCATCCTCGCACTCCCAATATCTCCTTCGATGTCAACAACAAGTTTCATGTGTTTCTCAGCTTTCGTGGACCAGATTTGAGAAATACTTTTGTCGACCATCTTTACGAAGCTCTCTCTGTAGCGGGACTTGGGGTTTTCCTGGTCAGCGAAGAACTGGAGAAGGGCAAAGACATCGATTCTAGCTTGCAAACAGCCATTGGAACAACTGCTATTCTCATCCCCATATTTTCCAAAGGCTATGCGGAATCAACTTGGTGTCTAGAGGAGGTGGCAAGGATGTGTAGATCCAATGGCTTCATCATTCCCCTGTTTTATAATGTGGAGCCTTGTGATGTTCGCTATCCTCAAAGAAAGGGAGGTCTGTTCGCCCAGGCATTCCAAAAGCATTACAGCCATTTAGGATGAAAATACAATTGAGGAATGGAAGAGAGCTCTTTATCAAATCTCTTGTTTCTCTGGTTGGTCCCTGGAAGGAGAATTCGGGTAAGTGGTCTGCATTTTCTTTTGATTGTTACGTCAACACTAAAAATACATGGCAGAATGGAATTGCATTATTATTAAATATTATTGTATTTATAAAGAAAGATTTACATTTGTATTTACAGGTAGTGAAAGAACAATTTAACTGGTATATACAGAAAACCTACCTAAATTGAAAATTAAATAAATGAATCTTTTTAAATATAAAAATTAATCAAGTTAGGAGCAAACCAAAAGAAAAATTATGTTAAATTATACAATTTTGGCAGAGTAATTCTTTATATATAGTCACATGGTGAGAATTCGGGGAGTTGGGCGGTATAATTATTTGCATTAAAAATCTCTGGCATGATATTAGCCATTTGTTTAGAGGGCAAACTTTTTGTTTACCAAATCTCCATCTATTGTTCTTTATCTGTTCACTTGAATAAATGTGTACATCAATTGTAAGGAAAGTATTTGAAACATCTGTGACAAAGTAAATTAGCCATTTGTTTACAAAGAAAACTATTTTATTACTAGTTTTTCATATCAATTTTATGGTCTCGAAAAGAATGAAACTAAAAAAATATTTGTTTGGGGTGTGAAGTCTGCAATTTAGGGTGAGCGAAGTCTTTTATGTGAGTGTGTGATTTCCTTTCCGTGGAGGAGGCTCGGCCCTCCTCCACGATCGTGCCTCAGGCGGCTCTCTGGATGTGCGTCCGTTTGTGTGTTCCTTTTATGCGCTCTGCCCTCAATGGATGGTGGTACGGGTCTTCGGATGGTAACGACCCTGCAGAGAATCATGCTGGTATTAATGGGGAGATCAAATCCTTCTGAGATATTGTTGCAGGAGAAAGAAAGTCGTTGCCTGTCGGTGCTAGATTCTCTCGCGAGGAACTTGGGCCGTTGCATCACCATGGCGGAGAACGACAAGGTAAGCCCCCCTTCCGTTCCTCCCTTGAAGGATGTCTTGATTCCAAATGAAGTTCTAGGTGATGCAATTGCTGAAGAGGATAATAAATTGGTTAAAACTGCTATCTTTTTTGCGGCTATCGACCCTGCTAGGGTTCTGGCCAAGAAATATATGGAGGATTGGTTCTCCAAAGTTTGGGAAAAGAAATTGGGCTTTCATTTTTACTATTGCAGAATGATTCTAAAAGGATTGTATGTTTTTTTTTTCTGTAACCCTAATTCTCAATTAGAGGTAATCAAAAAGAAATTATGGAATGTGGGTTTGCTTGTCTTTAGGGCTTTGGCCTGGAATCTAGAGGCTATGGAAGATGAGGTTCTAGCCCTCTCCATCCCTCAATGGTTGACTTTAAAACATGTTCCTTCGAGACTGTGGAAATTTGTCCCGTTGATCCTAGAACCCTAAGGGAATGTTATTAAAATAGACGATACTAAAACCCCTCTTCCTCATTCAGATGCTCGAGTGTTGGTTTCTCTCTCACCGGGTAAGGAAGTGTCGGAGGTAATTGAAATTCAGTTGAAAACTGGGTCGGTTTGCTATGATATTGAAATGCTCGGAGGCTTGAACGCCTATTATTTATGCAGGCGAGAGGGACACATTAGGAGGAATTGCCCTCTGATTAGAGCCAGAACAAATATGAAATCCACCACAAGTGGGTATAACAGAATTAACAATAATAAAAACTTCCATACTGCTCGTTCTAATGGGCATGTGGTAAATAAGGAAGGGAACTCTGGGATGACTGATCCTCCTTTGGATTGTAAATATTCATCCCCTCCTGTGAGAAGTCAGTTGAAAAATAATTCCTCTGTTATTCCTCCTCCCAATAATAATGTTACAACTCTTGAAGGTGATCTAGATTCCCTGTTAAACAAAGTAAGGGTTAATTCTGGCTTAAACCTCTCTAATAATGATCCATGTCTAAAGGAAAATGAGGGTAACCCAATGGGAAGTAATTTGGACAATACTCCAAAATTGAATGCTCAATAGCTGGCTCTATTAAAAATAAGGCAGAATAAGGTAACCAAAGGCCCTAATCGGGCCACTGGCAATTCAATTTACACATTTAATTCAAAAACATTGAAAGAAAATGATGGGCAAGATCTGGTACTGGGGACCAGCTTCCTGTCCCAAAGTGGTGAAGATGTAGACTTGCATCTGAATAATGATTGGAACATTAAAAATCACCCTGACCTCCTAGAGGTACTCGCTGAGGGGGATTCTGCTGCAATAAATGAAAGGACAGTCTCCCCAAGGTCCCACAATGTCATCTCTTTTGCCTCAGGAAATACAAAAGTAGATGAATTGATAATTCATAATTTCTTTGGTGATCCCCCCATCCCCATAGGTGGCATGATGAGTTTTGAAGAGTATGTTTCTCACTTGGGCATGGACTCTGCCGATGACATTGAGCTCTCTTCTAAGGATATAACGGATGGTGAGATCTCTCATTTGGAGCAAACTTTGAAGAAGAAAAATACTAGGAGATATAGGAAAAAAAAATGATCTGCCATCTCCAACCCTGCAATTCTCTTGGATTCAGCCCTTCCTCAAAAGGATAAAAGAAAGAAGCTTAGTGACATCATCCCTCTAAGTGCTAAGAGGATGGAAGCAGAGGCTAAGCTTCCTAAATGCTTTGATAATTTTCATAGCAATAAAGATCCTTCCTCTTTATGAATCTTTTAAATGGAAGTCAATTACATATCCTGGAATGTCTGAGGTCTGGAAACCCTAGACATAAAACATGTGGTTAGGAGATTCCTAACTCAGAAAAAGGAAAAATATTTTGTTCTTTTACAGGAAGTCAAGGCCATTGGTTTCAGCCTTGAAACTAGCCTAAAAGTAATTTGGAGTGAGGTCACTCAATTCTCTACCAACCATGAAAGATGTAAAGGTGGCACCTCTTTGTTAGTGGCAAGCAAGTGGTCCAAGTTTGTCAGGAGCTTTGGTGCCTCCCCCTGTAACAGGGCGGTTTGGGTAATTATTGAGAAAGATAAAACATCCAATGTTTACAAGGACATAATTTCCCTATGGAATTGGCTTTACTCCCTCCAAGAGATCCCTTGGATCCTTGGTGGTGACTTCAACTTTGTAGAGAAGGGGAATGATAAGTTGGGTGGTTTGGGTTTTGAATGGAAAAGCAATGAAAGGTTCTTTTGGCAGAGGATGAAATCCAAATTGAGGCTTGAGGATCCCCTGGAAGGGCAAAAGAAAGACTGCAAGTCTATTTGGTTCACTTGGTGTAACTCTCAAAAAGGTGGCAAGAGAGTGTATTGTAGACTTGATAGATTTTATGCTAATAAGGATTTTTTTCCTGTTGCTCTGGTGGGTGAAGGATGTAAGGTGGAGGTTTTCCCTTATTCTCTATCAGATCATCACCCAATTAGAGCCAGTTTTAGTTTGAAAGATGGTGTTCCTAAAGTTGGTGGTCTTAATAGAATTTTTTGTCTCAACACCAATCTCCTGAAGGATTTGGATTGTAGGAATGTTGTTCTCTGTCTTAAGCAAATAAACAAGCACTTTTACAGATCTTTGTCCGCCATTGATAGGTGGCCCCTTAATGTTGAAGGATGGAAAGCCCTCTTTTAGACCATTGGGAAGAAGAAAGCCAAAGAATCTCATAGGAGGGAAGCCCATTTCCAAGAGAGGCTCCTCCAATCAGAGTTAGATCTCCAGTGTAACCCCACTGATGAATCTTTGGCTACTAGACTGGCTGCAGACAAGGAGGCTCCCAAAAGGATTCAAAATACCAAGATAAATGGGTTAAGGGTTAGGTCCAAAATGAATTGGGTGGAAAATGGGGATAAAGGTACTAAATTCTTCTTCAGGTTTATTAAAGAGAAGAATTCCAGAGAATGGATTGATTTCATCTCAATTGATGGGTCCCCTGTGGTTAACCAGGAGGAGATAAGATCACATTTTTTTCGGTTCTATAAGGACCTCTTTTCTTCAGACAAGTTACAGGAAAGTAATTCTTAAGCAAGGACCCTCATTAAGAATCTCATGCCTAAGAAAATCAATGAAGATATGGAAAATGAACTAGGGAAAGTGATCACAAAAGAAGAAGTCCAAAAGACTATTCTCTCTCTCAAAAAGGATAAGTCTCCTAGGGTTGATGGGCTATCGGCTGAATTCTATAAAACTTTTATTGATTGGATATCTGAGGACCTTCTTCAGGTGTTCAATGAGGCCTTTGAGAAAGGTTCTCTTGGTAGAAACATTAATAAAGGAATAATTAAACTGATTCTGAAGGAAGGTGATAGAGCTCTAATAAAAAATTGGAGACCCATTACCCTATTGAATGTCTCCTATAAGATTTTGGCCAAAATCCTTGCTGAAAGAGTGGCTCTGGTCCTCCCATCCATCATAAATGCTACTCAAACTGGATTTATAAAAGGGAGATTCATTCTGGAAATTTTTATTACTGGTTAGGAAGCTTTGAACTGGGCAAGACTCTCTGATCAGAAAGTGGCTATGATGCTCATTGATTTTGAAAAGGCTTATGACAAGATTGAATGGGATTTTGTTTTTTAATGCTGCAGGCTTTTGGGTTTCTTGAGACCTTCTGCCATATGGTGAAAACTCTTTCTCAGAATTCCTCTGCTCAGGTTGATGTTAATGGGGTTCTCACTTAGGAGATCCCCTTGGAAAGGTCTATTAGACAAGGATGTCCCCTTGCTCCTGCTCTCTTTGTCATTGCTTCAGATGCTCTCCATTTTCTTTTGAGAGAAGGTTCCTCATCTCCTAATATTAGGGGTATAAGACTTCCAGATGGGAATGAGCTAATCAACCTCAAATTTGCAGATGATACAACCACCTTGCTGCATCTGGAGGAGTGGAACTTTAATAGCCTTTTGAAAAAATTAGAGCTTTTTTCCTCTGCCTCTGGTGCTAAGCTTGCCCCGTCTAAATCCTGGCTTTTAGGCTAGGAGGACTCTCCCCCGGAATGGCTCAGACCTTTTGAATTTCAGTGGGGTTGGCCTCACAAAATTGTAAGATACCTTGGGATCCCCTTTGCAATTGAGCCAAACCTCAAGGAAATGTGGTTTTGGATTCGGGAAAAGATTGACAAAAATCTTGGTAAGTGGAACATGCAATTTCTGTCTTTAGCTGGCCGTTTGCAAATCTTCCAAAAGATTCTTTCTTCTTACAATATTTACTTTGCTTCTATCTGGTTTTTCAACTCCTATCAAATTAGTGAAATTCAGAAGAGAATAAGGACCTTTCTTTGGTCTGATGGTAAAGGAAATAAGAAAATACATGCGGTTAAATGGGAGTGGTGTATTATTGCACAAGAAAATGGGGGCTTGGGTTTGAAAGACTTAAAGCTTCAGGGTATTTCCCTTGCTTCAAAATGGATCTTTGGTTCTTTGGAAGGTTGTGAACCCTAGAAGGTGCTGGTTAGGCAGACTATTGCTAGTGTTGTGCCTAAGAGGGCAAAAGGATGGGGAAATCTGCCCCTTAGTGATATCCTTGGCAGTGAGGAAGTCATGTCTCCTGCAGGTTCTAATGTTTTCAAAACTATCTAGAAGGCCTGGGAATTGATGAAACCTTTCCTTGTTAATCATCATTTCACCTATGGGGGTGGAGGGACTTTCTTCTCCTTTAGATTTGTGTGGTGGAATATAAAACATAAAGGGAAAACTCTGGCTCTTCTTCAAGGATGCTCGGCTAGAGGTTGGGCTGCTAAAGTTATCAGGTTCTTTAAGGATATTCTTGACAATGTGAATTTAAAAGGTTGGAATGATCTAAATAATGACTATAACATCCCCCCCTCTAATTGGAGAACCTACTCTGTCCTTAGGGAGGCCTGTGGCCACCTAAAATTCCCTATGTTAACTAATGATGAGTCTGAACAATTCAAAGAATTTAAATGGGAAAATGGTACTAGTATAAGAAATAGTAATGTTAAGGATCTATACAATTTCTTAACAAGGCACATTGATTTAACTGAGCACTTAAATAAACTCTGGAACTTACAATTGGATAAAGAGCAATGGAAAAGAATTCTTAAAAATAATTGGAACAGTATTTTGGAGGCTAAACTTTCATGCTTTAGATGGTTGTTGACATTACAGAGACTTTCTTTCAAGGGAAAAAGTGATGATTCTCCAGTGTGTTCTATTTGTAGGCTCCCTGAGACAATTATTCATATTTTCTTTGAATTTTCCTTTGCTAAAGAAATTTGGAAATTATTTTGTTCTGGACAGGAATTTTGGGCTATGGATGGGAAGTTGTTACCAAAGAGAATTTTGTTTAATCATACCATTAAGCTTCCAAAAACTGCTAAACTCTTCTGGTTCTCTTTATCTTCTAGTAATTTGTGGTCAATTTGGAAAGCAAGGAATGAAGATTTGTTTCAAGGAAGGAAAAGGATGCTTACTGAGTCTTTTCAAAGACTCATCTTTTTTAATATTGCTATGCAGGTTTACATCACTATTGCTCTCTCAAAGGACAAATTCTGGAATTACTTACAAGACAAAACTATTTCAATAGATATTATGGATGCAAGGTATGGGCATGTGTGGCTGGAAGGACATCCAAATCTGGAAGTCTTCCTTAGATCTCTTCAAGCATTTCAACAGGATGTGGCAGGGTTGCAATCTATGGTGTGTGCTCAAGGTCCTCAGGTTCCTTCTCCTTCAAAAGAGGAGGTGGTTGTTGCTCAGGCTCTAGTCTCTCTGAGGCAGTGTCATGGGGCTGTGTAGCCAACCAACTTGCTGTCTTTCCTCCTATCCTTCTCCTTTCCTTAACTTTTGTCAATTCTATTTATATTGATGTTTATAGTTTGTAACTAATCCATATGGTACAGGCATTTTAGTAACTTCTTTGATGGTGTTTCTCTTTTGTAGCTATTCTGTAAAGGATACCCAACTGATTTTCAAGCTTTGTTGTTGCTATGTTGTAGACTTTCCTTTTGTTAGACTGTAATGGGGGCTGCTATCTGTTATGTCTTGTAACAGATTCTATATTGTATGGGGGGTGATAAGTCTCTGAACTCAGTTTGATGGTTTAACCATCTGATGAACTTCTTTGTATCTCTTTGTTCCTATTATGCTTAATAAAAATAAAAATAAAAATCAATTTTATCATCATAAAGAGAGATTGTGACGTAAGCATGCTTGTAGGTTTCTTTTCGTGTGAAAATGTGAGGTTTTTTTTATACAATATAAAATTATGTGATTAGGATAGCAGGGGTATTTATAGTATAAGTTATGACTTAATAGAACAACAAACGAACATTGAGAGTTAATGATCAACAACATTTTATTAATAACTAGCAGCCCCACCTACATTTGGGATTTGGATATTCCCATTACTCCCTTCTTAACAGTTACATGAGCTTTATTACTAGTTCAACAACTTCAAATGTTAGAATAGTAATATCCAACCTTCAGATAGCTCTACCAGCTGTCCTTATGCCATTATGCTAATAACAACCCCTGATTGTCTTTGAAACATTTTTCATTTTATAAATTCATTAGCTACTGCTTGTAGCTGTTCGGAATGCTATAAGCTAGTAGTATTCGTGGAATTTAATATGCTTCATATCTTTCTTTCTATGATCATAATAATAGTTTTGTAATTAATCACAACTTTAAATTTGCATAATAGGGTCTAATACATAGGATGGGATTTTCAGGCATGAAGGGAGACTAGTAAAAGCAGTTGTGAAAGGCATATTGGATATCTTGAAGAAGAGGGTTTTGTTGGATGTTCCTACGCATCTTGTGGGAATCGAAAGGGGTATGCGTGAACTAACAAATAGATTACATTTGAGTTCGATGAACATACATTCGGTGAGAGTGGGAATCAGTGGCATAGGCGGTGCTGGGAAGACCACCTTGGCCAAGGTTGTTTACAATGAAATTTTTCGTGAATTTGATGCCTGTTGCTTTCTCTTCAACATTGGAGTTGCTGCACGGAATACCACTACACTAATGGAGTTTCTGGATAGAATGTTACAGAGTTTGATAAATTACTAGGTAGAAGTATCAAGTGTCGAAGAAGGAAGATCTCTGATGAGAGATCGATTGCGAGGACTTCGAGCTCTTGCGATTTTGGATGATGTGAATGACAGAATGCAACTGCATGCAGTATATGGGGATTGGTTTGGGTATGGTAGTAGAATCATCATTACTTCCTAAGACAAACACATACTCAATATTGCTGAGGTCGACTTAGTTTTTGAAATGAGTGGACTACGGGAGGATGAAGCTCTGGAGTTGTTTAGTTGGCATGCTTTCTCTAGAGCACTCCTTGAGTCCCCTTACAGAGAGCTTTCTGCAAAAGTTGTGAGAGCCTACCGAGGGAATCCTCTTTCATTAGAAGTCATTGGAGCACAATTGTTTGATAAGAAGAAGCCCAATGACATCCAATGTTGGGAAGAAGTTATCCATAACATTGGGGAAAATCCAGACGTATCTAGAATCCTTCAAACCAGTTATGATGGACTTAGCCATGTCGAGAAGGAAACTTTTATGGACATAGCTTGTTGCTTTGTTAGTGAAAGGAAAAGAGACGTTGATCTTTTCTGGGAAGTTTTATACCCAAATAAAGTTCAAACAACCATGAAGAATCTTTCGCTGAAAATGCTTACAAAAATTAGTGAAGATTCCTTCCATATGCATGACCTTGTGCGGGAAATGGGAAGAGGAATCCAAGAGCAGAGTGATAATAATAGCAGACTATGGCTGCCTATGGGCACACACAAAACCTTGAACAAAGACATAGTAGAGGGAGTGAATATGCTTGTTTACACAGGGGAGAATGGCAGAGAACCTGTTAGCTTGCATAGCATGCCATCTTTGCGCTACCTATTTTTGCAAAATACAAAAGTAGCAGGCAACATTGGAAAGCTAGCTCCAAATTTGATATGGATAAGAATTAGAAATTGTGAATTTGTAAGTGATAGGCATACATGGATAATGTCAAGAAATAGACTCCAGTTGGATGGCAGCTAGTCCCAAGTCAGGATCTTATGTCTATAGGAGTGTGCAACTCTCACGAAAATCCCAGAAATTCTCGACAGCTTGGTGAACCTTCAATGCTTGTATATACGACATAATAAAGGTCTCTAAACAATTTAACAGGCCTTCCTCATATTGTGGGAAGCTTGGTGCAGCTAAAAGAGTTGTGTTTGGCCCGCTGTGCAGATCTAAAAAAGTCTTCCCAACACTTTAGGTAATTTAGCTCAACTACAAGTGTTGAAATTGTACGAATGTACAAGTCTAAGGATCCTTCCCAACACAATTGGTGGCTTGGCACAACTCAAGGTGTTGAATTTGCATCGTTGTTCAAGTTTAGAAAGATTTCCTTACATGATGGGAAAGTTACAAAAGCTTAGGGTGTTAAACTTTCATCGATGCTCAAGCCTAGGAAGCTTTTATCATATCATTGCCAAGTTTATTAGAGATAACTTCAACTGTATGCAACTTCCAGTTGACTACGTTAGTTTTTGGTAGGTGAATGCATTAGCTCCAAAAAGCTCTCGAATGCTCCTTATTAGATTTAGTTACTTGGAGCCTACTCCATCTTTTTCCAGTAGTTTCCAGCTGCATTTAGAAGGCTATGAAAGCCCTAAATACAATATTCCCTTGTTTGAATAGATGAATGAATGATTTAATATATGTTATTACATTTTTCTGTTCATGCTCTGTTTATGCTGTGTTAGCAGTGATTTTTTGTGTTCTGTTGTAATATTCTTCATTCCTCTGCCATATTTGACATGGTATCAGAGCTGTTGCAAGTTCAGGTTGCATGAGTCTCTTCATATTTAAATGGAAAGCAACTAGATCAGATTCAACAAGAGGAAAAGCTCAGAACAAAACCAAGAAAAAATCTAGAGAACTCATCATTGGTGGAGTGAAGGAGCCACATAGATTCAGACTGAGAACAGTTGCTCTCTAGGAAATTTGAAGAGCATAGAGTTGCTCATAAGGAAGCAGCAAAAGAGAAGAAATCCATTGTTAATACCCAAAGTTGGAGTCATACTCTTCATATTGTAATGGAGAGCAGCTGAAGTGAAAACTGCCTGGTAAAATTCTTGTTCAAGTTGAAATATCTCTTGAATATTTGAAATATTTGAAGGCCACAGAGTCTTAAGGAACTGCAGAGTATTCAAAAGGGAGAACATTTAATATTGGAAGTTTTTTTTTTAAATCATGGCTACTTCTAGTAATATGCCACAGACTCCCATTCTTCTTGGCAAAAATTATGAATTATGGTCCTTGAGAATGAAGTCTTTTTGGAAAGCTTGAGAATGTTGAGAAACTGTTGAACATGTCTATATAGAGCCCACTCCAGCAACCTTAGGTTTTATGAATAATGCTCAGAGAAATGCAGCTACTAAGTTGAGAAAGAAAGAGAATAGGGAAAAATGTTGGATTCAAAACTCAGTTGATGATTCTATTTTCTCTAAAATCATAGGTGCTACAAGAACAAAAGAGGCTTGGGATATCCTCAAATTTGCATATGAGGGTAATGACAAAGTCAAGACAGTAAAAATACTAACCTTGTGAACCCAGTTTGAAACATTGAAAATGTCTAACTTAGAAAATGTTGATCAGTTTATGACCAGAGTCATGGGCATTGTAAACCAGATCAGGATTAATGGTGAAACCATTGAAGATCAGAAGATTGTTGAAAAATTCCTCAGAAGCTTACCAAGGAAATTTGAAATGGTTGTAACAGCTATCTTGGAGTCCAAAGATTTCACTACTTTTTTTGTAGTAGAGCTAACTGGATCACTTTTGTCACATGAGACCAGACCGAATCTAGAAGAAGAGTCTTTGGAACAAGCTTTCAAGACTCAAACCTCCTTCAGTAGAGGTAGAGGTAGAGGAAATAGAGGCAAAGAAAACCGAGGGAGAAGCAATAGAGGTAGATCAAATAAATATGGAGAAGAAAGGTCACCACAAGAACAATCAAGGCAGTTTAGAAACTCTCAAAATTAGGCACAAAGAGGCAAAAATCGGACTAATAAATCTAGAGTTCAGTGCTTCTACTGCAAGAAATTTGGACACTATGAATCTGAATGCAGAAAGAAACAACCAGACCAAAACAATGGTAGAGCACATGTATCCAACAATGAAGGTGAACCTTTTGAAGCAAAAGACCATCACACCAAAGATCTTTGGTTGTTGGACAATGGCTGCAACAATCATATGACAGGTAACAAAGATTTAATTTCATGCATGGATACTTCTATAAAAAGATATTTCAATATTAAATGTTCTCCCTTTTGAATACTCTGCAGTTCCTTAAGACTTTGTGGCCTTCAAATTAGACTGATAAATCTAGAGTCCAATGCTTCTACTGCAAGAAATTTGGACACTATGAATCTGAATACAAAAATAAATAGTCAGACCAAAATAATTGTAGAGCACATGTCTCCAACAATGGAGGTGAACATTCTGAAGCAATGTTTCTTTCCTGCCATACTTCTAAAGACAATCACACCAAAGATCTTTGGTTGTTGGACAATGGCTGCAACAATCATATGATAGGTAACAAATATTTAATTTCATGCATGGATAATTCTATAAATCATGAAATTACTCTTGGTGACGATTCTCGAGTAAAAGCCCAAGGGAAAGGAATTGTGCCTGTTCTTACTAAACAAAATCAACAAAAAGACACGCATGATGTCTATTATGTTCCAAATCTGAAACACAATCTCATAAGTGTAGGTCAATTGATGGAACATGCCTATGATATAATCTTTAAAGGTACAACTTGTTTTATTATTGAAAAACCTCCCAGTAGAAGACTTATAGCAAAGATTGAAAGAACCAAGAATAGAATGTTTCCCTTGAATCTTAGGAGTGCCATTCTATCACAGTCATTTGCCCACAATGTCTCAAGCATGGATGAGACACAATTATGGCATTCTAGGTTTTGTCATCTTCTTTTTAAAAGTCTTAGTCTTCTTCAAAAGCAATTTATGGTCAAAGGTCTTCCTACTTTTAAATCACTTGACAATCAATGTGAGAGTTGTATTCTTGGAAAGCATAAGAGGGACAACTTCCCATCATCTTAAAATAGAGCAAAAGAACACTTAGAGCTAGTCCACACAGATCTTTGTGGACCAATGCAAACTCAATTCATTGGTGGTAACTTTTATTTTCTGAACTTTATTGATGACTTTAATAGGAAAATTTGGATTTATTTCCTCAAGAACAAGTCTGATACTTTTTCAAAGTTCAAACAATTTAAAGATGAAGCAGAAAAACAAAGTGGTAAATATATGAAAGTGCTCAGATCAGATAGAGGAGGATAGTACAACTCAAAGGATTTCACAGAGTTTTGTAAACAACATGGCATCGTTATGCAAACCACAACAAGATATACTCCACAACAGAATGGAGTAGCTGAAAGGAAAAATTAGACCATTATGAATATGGCTAGATGCATGCTCAAAGAAAAGAATTTGTTAAATGATTATTTGGCTGAAGTTGTTGCTACAACAGTCTATATTTTAAATAGATCTCCTACAACTAGTGTTCAAGGTAAAGTGCCACAAGCGGCTTGGTCTGGTACAAAATTAAATGTAGCTCATTTTAGAATTTTTGGTTGCATTGCATTTGCACATGTTCTAGAGGAGCTAAGATAAAAACTTGACAATAGGGGTGAAAAATGTATCTTTGTTAGCTATAGTGAACAATCAAAAACCTATAGAGTCATAGACTCTACAATCCTATCACCAAGAAATTCGTGGTGAGCAGAGATGTCAAGTTCTTTGAGAACAAATCATGGAGTGATCAAGAAAATGAAACTTTGATTGGTCCAAATCCATTACAACTGTTTGATGAACCTTCATATCAGCAAGTTCATCCACCAAGGCTACCAAGATTATAGGTACAAGGTCAGCAACAACACTTTGGAAATGGTAATTCTCCTAGCACTGATTCATCTTCATCTATAGAAAATCAAAGAACTAGATGCATAAGGGAAATATATGAACAAGAAAATGCAATTGAACAGGATCTTTCTGCCTTTCTTTCATATCAGCCAACCCACTTTGAAGAAGCAGTAAAAGAGGAACATTGGGCTGAAGCAATGAATCAAAAAATTGAAGCCATAGAAAATAATAAAAATTGGGATCTTGTTGATGTACCAAGTGACAAAACCAGCATTGGTGTAAAGTGGATATATAAGACAAAGTTGAATGATAAAGGAAAGATAGAAAAACACAAAGCAAGGCTGGTTGTCAAGGGTTTCTCTCAACAAATTGGCATAGACTATGGAGAAAATTTTTCTCCAGTGGCAAGATTGGAAATGATTAGAACTATTTTGGCTATTGCAGCTCAAAATAAATGGAAAGTTTTCCAAATGAACGTCAAATCTGCATTTTTAAATGGCATATTGGAAGACGAGATATATGTAGATCAGCTAGCAGGGTTTGAAATCTAAGGGAAAGAGCATTAAGTATATAAGTTGAAGAAATCATTGTATGGCTTAAAACAAGCCCTAAGAGCTTGGTACAGTCGGATTGACTCTTACTTCATCATCAGTGGATTCATCAGGAGCAATCATGAGCCAACTCTATATACAAAAATATATCATGAAGGTAAAATTCTCATTGTTTGTCTCTATGTTGATGACTTGCTCTATACAAGAAATTCGATGTTAGATGAGTTCAAAGCTGCCATGAAAAAGGAGTATGAAATGATTGATCTTGGAATCATCAAATACTTTTTGGGGATTGAAATTAACCAATCTGCTCAAGGTATTTTTGTTTGTCAACAAAAGTATGCTTTAGAAATGTTGAAAAAATTCAGAATGGACAGTTGCAAACCAACAAACACACCCATTGCTCAAGGAACAAAGTTGAGCAAACAAGATAATGGACCACCAGTTGATTCTACATTGTACAAGAGGCTAGTTGGCAGTCTTGTATACCTCACAACAACTAGACCAGATATAATGTTTGCTGCAAGCTTTGTATCCAGATTCATGGACTCTCCAAAAGAATCACACTGGAAGGTAGAAAAAAGAATTCTGAGATATGTTGCAGGGACAATCAACCATGGATTATGGTACACTCAAAATGAAGATGCTTCACTCTCAGGCCACACAGACAGTGATTAGGCTGGCAACATAGACGATAGGAAAAGCACACCAGGATATGTTTTTCACTTGGTAACAAATCTCATCTCATGGGCATCCAAAAAACAACCCATAGTCTCAATATCTTCAGCAGAGACAGAGTATGTGGCTGCAACTACAACAACTTATAAATCAATATGGTTAAGAAGGATACTAAATGATCTTGCACAGGTTGAAAAGGAGCCAACTCCTATTTTATGTGATAACAATTCTGCAATTGCCTTATCCAAAAATAATTTCTTCCACAAGAAAAATAAGCACATTGACACTTGCTTTCACTTCATTCGAGAGCTCGTCCAAAATGGAGAAATTTCTCTTGACTTCTATGGATCACGAGATCAGCTAGCAGACATCTTTACAAAACCATTGGAAATGAATGTTTTTAAATTTCAAAGAAAACACTTAGGGATTACTAGTGCTAATAATTGTAATAGTTGAAATTAGGAGGGAGTGTTAGAGATAACTTCAACTTTACGCAACTTCCAGTTGACTGCATTAGTTTTTGGTAGGTGAATGTATTAACTCCAAAAAGCTCTCGAATGCTCCTTATTAGGTTTAGTTACTTGGAGCCTACTCCATCTTTTGCTAGTAGTTTCCAGCTGCATCTAGAAGGCTGTGAAAGCCCTAAATACGATATTCCCTTATAAAATAGATGAATGAATGATTTAATATATATTATTACATTTTTCTGCTCATGCTCTATTTATGCTATGTTAGCAGTGATTTTTTGTGTTCTGCTGTAATATTCTTCATTCCTCTGCCATATTTGACAAAGTTAGCCAAGCTTGGGGAGTTAAGCAGGTAAAAGATCATTTGTAGGTGCATTTAATTTGGTGTTGAGAGACACTATTTAAGAACTTTGAAAGAACATATCTTCCTATTGAATTGTTTTAAATGTTGTCTCATGGTAAAGTAATGAGTAAAAGGATCTTAAATTTTGTAGAAGTGTCGGATTAGGAAGCTTGGTGCAGAAGGAGTTTAATGTGTACCTTGTTTTTTGCACAATAAAGGTAGGATTAACAGTGATATGCAGGGAGAATGATCGAAGTCTCTGCACTAGGTTAGTTCGTATAGACAAGAGGAGGGAGGATGACCAAATTATAGACATTCGCAGGGCAATTGATAGCAGTGGTATTCTTGTTCCTGTATTTTTGAAATGCTTTGCCAAGAAGGATGGGTGGCACAATGATTTTGTAGCTATGGACAGCTCAAATGGCCTCATTATCCCTTTCTATCCTAATGGAGATAAGGTGGTGTTGTCTTTTTGTGATAGTTGCTTTGTTTGTTGAACTTGTTCATGAATTTATTTGTTTCTCAGGAGTTAAAGCAAGAGAAGAGATACCACATAAACAATTTCTAGTAAAGTGTGGAGTGTATTTTAATACCCTATCTCCAGTGTAATCATGGGGAATTGAATCTTGGTTGAGCATATCGTATCATATGTAATATTTTTCTTATACAAAACCTTACTAGTATTAGTGAACTTCTAAACATATCTATCCAGAATGATCATTTCAAAAAGATATGATAATTAGTCCAACAGATGAGCCCCTTCTCTGTCCAACCTCCAGAAGCAGAGGGAACCCCATTTGCCTGGGCATTTAAAGAACTTTACAACAATATTTCTGATGGGAAATCTGCACTTTTAATTATTTAATAATATGGCAACCGCAAGTCATCTGATCTAAAACTTAGGTTATGAGGCCCTATTCTTGTGCACATCCAATCGCTTGACAATTTTTGCATTAATGTCACTTTTAAACCTTCTGTGGTGGGATCAAGGGTTAAATTTGATGGTTGGATAGTATTTTTATTATAAAATACAATTTTTTTTTAGGGCAGTTTCAAATGGATAACTGTTTTTATATAGATTAAATTTGATAGTTGAATGGTTATATTTAAGTATTTTTTATTATAAAATATAGATTTTTGAATTAAATTAATTAATATAAAAAATTGTAGGAAGATAAGGTTGTATCAAATTTAGGTTTTGAGTAGAATTTTTGGATAGTATAATATTTATGTTATAATTTTTTATTCTAATTCAATTATCAAAAATACATTATCTAAAACAAAAATATTTGTATTTTCAATTGAGTTTTTTATCAATTTATTCATCTCAAATAAAATTAAAATATTATTTAAATAAATTTAATAATTGATATTAAGATGTATTTTCCTTCTCACAATTAACACTTGACACTTGAGAATTAAGGTTGATATATTATTAAAAAATAAATAAAAATAGATTGCATCTTCATTTAATATACAAGTTGTTTATGTTAAACAAATAAAGTTGAGGTTCTTTTCCTAAAAAAGATTATTATTTATATTATTTTGTTCTACAAGCTCTAACTTTAAGTAGTTGATGTATCATGAATCAACGAGAAAATGATCAAACAATGTTCCATTAACAAAGTATTGGAGAGAAAAAAACACTTTATGTTCTCGTAACTATACCATTGTACTCAATATTTTTATATTGAATTGAGCCTTCAAAAGAGTTAAAGATATAGCATTTATACTCAATGTTGGAGTTATCATTTTCTTGGAATCAATGCTTAATATACAATTATAAAAGAAAATAAGAATTTTTAGAGCTAATTTAAATTTAAATTTAAATAATAAATTATTTTAAGTTAAATTAATATTTAGTTGAAGATTAATAATATGAATAGTTGTGTATTACAATTTGAAAGTAAATGAGGATAATAAGAACACATAATTCAATTATTGAAAAATATTAATCATTTAATAAAGATCTAAAGTATGATCTCTATAAAAACAACGAATGCTTTAGATTTTGTACTCATCCTCTAAGCTATTTGAAGTTGAGTTCATTAATTTAGCTTAAGACTATGCTCAAAGAGTCACCCTTTGGTATTGGACTTGACCTTAAGTGCTGAGATCATACGGATGTGTAGGTCTAAGGATTCTTCCTAACATAATTAACGACTTGGCATAACTATGTTGTTGAACTTAGATTGTTGTTAAGGTTTACAAGGGCTTCCTTAAACGGTGAGAAATTTATGAAAGCTTTGGATATTAAACCCCATGGGTGCTCAGGCCGAGGATGCTTTCATCATATGGTTGTGAAGTTAGTCTTGCTTAGGGAGTTAAATAGATAAAAGATCATGTGGATGCATTTAATTTTGTGTAGGAAAACTTTATATAAGAACTTTGAAAGAAGATATCTTCCTATTGAATTGTTTCAAATTTGGTCTCACACTAAACTAGTGAGTAAAAGACCTTTAAATTTTGTAGAAGGGTTGCATTAGGAAGCTTGGGACAAGAGAAGTTTAATGTCTACCTAGGTTTTGCGTAGCAGAGGTAGGATTAATAGTGATGGACCATCTTTCAAAATCTCTTAGTATATGAAGGGAGAATAACCGAAGTCTTTGCACTGGGTCACTTCGTATATACACGAGGAGAGAGGTTGACTGAAGTATAGACATTCAAGGCAATTGATATTAGTGATATTCTTGTTCCAACTTCCTGTATTTTCAAAAGGCTTTGCCAAGTCGGATAGGTGGCTCAACAATTTTGATGCTATGTGCAACTTGAACGACCTCATTATTCCTTTCCATCCTGATGTAGATTCACTAGAGTGAGTGAGTAGAAGTGACACCTTAAGTTCTGTCTATAATTTTATAGATAACTATGTAACTAATTTATAATGGAATAATGCTATGTAGGGATTTTATTTGGAAGGGTTTTTTTTCTATGTATAAATTGTATAATGTGTCGAGCTTATATATATGGTAATGTTCATTTCATTTATCTTATTTTTTATTTGTGATGATTAGTAGTCTCAGATTTTTAGTGAAAAATATTATTCATAAATTTTTATAAGAAGCCATATTTTTTTAGATTGCTTACGTAATTTAAAATAGTATGTAAGAGATGATAAATGGATGTTCTAGAGGGAAGCCTAAGATTCATTCAAATGTCAATTTGATTATTGATATTTTATCCAATGGTTTGTGTAACAAGTACACATGAGATTTTGGAGGTTGGAAGGTGGTTGGGTTGGCAATAAATGATTGTTGTATGATTACATATTATAAGAGGATGATAATGCACCCATGTAGATATCTGCAAAGCCACACTAATGTCAAAGTAGTACATGGTAAAAAGCTTCACATAATAGAAATAAAGCATCACACATTCATAAGAAACATATACACACATAAAAAGGACTTGGACACACATGAAATAATAATAGAGTTGGAATAGGAACATGGCAAAGGCTAGGGTTTGGCTAAATGAATCTTAAAATATGTCAAGGGAGATGGACACTTTAGTAGGCTTATGCCACTATGTGACAAAATTATGCTAAATTAAAAATGAAAGTACTCAAAATAGTAACATTGTAAGGATATATGGAAAAGATACGCATTGTGAGACCCCTCCTTTTTGTGATGGTATTGTGTCTATGTGTCCTTGATGGTTCTTGTCAAGTGCTTTATGTGCTTCTATGTTGGATATTATACATGAGTTTATAAGTGATGGTCATTTTTGTACATCAATGATGTTCATATTTTTAGATATGGTTACTGACTAATTCTATATAACTAATGGTTGTTGTGATTTATCTTCGATAATCAGGTGAGTTCATTTCATTGATTATGTAAGCATGTGTTGATTGAGATGCTTAGTTGTGATGGGTTATTGGTTATTTATTGTTAGTAGTAGTATTATTATGTATAACAGATGGATTGTATTATGTGTTAGGGATTGTTGAGATGATTGATTTTATTATTATTGGATGGAGTTATTTTTGGGTGATTACATAATATGGATGTGTGAGTAGGTGTTATTATGGAAATGATGTTTGATATTTTAATATTTACTTGTGGTAATTATTGATTGTAAGATGGATTTCAATTGGTTACTACCAAAAGTGGTGATATTGTGATGATGTGTTGTATGATTAATTATTACTTGATTCCATTGGGTGTTATGTAAGTAGATGTTGTGGGAATGCTAATTATATGTTGTTACTTGTGTAGATTGTTGCATTTGATTACCTAGTTCACTATTTTTCTTGAAATGTTATCTTACATATGATAGTTGCTTTGGCTATTATTGTTCATGCATTTACTGACACTTTTTGGTTGAGTAAACAGGTGAATTTGGCATGATGTTGGGGTCACATAGCTACTTTTGTGTCTTCACAGTGTACAATGGACCTAGACTTGTATGGAGTGCTAAGGCCTATTTGGCCCATGTTGTAAAAAAGTGTTGTTGGTGTTATGTGCTAATGTGAATACTTAACTAATGTTCTTTTGACTTATTTTTTGAAGTCAGTTTAAACTTTTGTAATTTTAAGCAGTTTTAAGATATTTAAGTTATAATTTATGGTTGAGAGAGTCACTTAGTTATGGAGTATATTGGTTAGGAGTTTATTTAATACTTTTAAAAGGGTGTTATGACCCTCCTTAAGAAGTGGTAAAAATGGGGAAGTAGTTATATAGTTGAGTTAGTTTTGCGAAGGAAGTTATCTTTTCCTCTTCTTTATAACTCCTCTCTCATAGTGTGGAGGGGTGGTTCCATTTTTCATTTTGGAGTTCTTGTCATCTTCTTGGGGTTTTAGAAAAAGGAGGACAATTGTGAGGAGGAAGAAAATGGAAGAGAGAGCTTAGAGAGAGAATTTTCCACTATTGGATGATAAAAATCTTGGTAAAGTCTACCCTTTTTGTTAGATCCTTGTTTATGTGTAAAGGAATGTTTGAAATGTTGATCTTTGTTTGTGAAATTTTATGTGAAACTCAATATTAAAACCTTTGTTATGATTGTTGTAGGATGTGTGTTGGGGTATTTCCTTGTTTTGAGATTCCACCTAGTTTAACATGTGAATGTAAATTGTTGTAATGTACAATGTATATTATTGTGAATGTTATAGGGTATAAACTTATTGACTATAATTCTATGTGAATAGGGGTTGCGCATTCATAAAAGGAGCTATGTGACCCTAGCTCGGGGGTGGGTTGAAGTTGCAACCCTATGGTTGGGTGGTGAGCTATTGACCTTTTTTTTTTTACTTCTCTTTCAGGGTTACACATTGAAGTTAGAAACCAACTAGGAATTCATCAAATTCAAGTTTCAAGGAAATAGATCATATGAGCCTTGTGAAATAGGGAAAGTTCCAAATCTCCAAGAGTGAAGTTACATGTAATGTAATTGTTGTGTATGTGGCTAAGGCTTCAAGTTTATGAATGTGATATACCTTATAAAATTAGTCATTTAGTTATCTTTCTTTGTTTAAAATTCACATAAGTTAGAAAGAAAATATTCAATAACTTAATATTTAATAGTGTAATCCAGGTTATATTGTAAACAACCATATTTTTAGATAACAGTCAACTAAATAAGGAAATGTCGTGTATTTGATTACTATGTCTATATGTACATAGTAAGGAATAATTAAAACTATGAAAACAAATTTCATCTTGTAGTTGTAATGACGAAAAATGTATCCCCTTAAATTTTTGCTTGTTTAGGTCCTCCCTATTAAATTGTGCATAATGTTGCCTTGATTTAGTGTTGTAATGTATTTAACACATTCACATTAGGTCTTGAGACCTTGTAAACTAAACGAACTTTATTATTCCTTATTTAGGGTGTTGTAAAGTGTACCTTTACACTTTCACACTAATCTAGGGTTTCACTAATAAATTGGGCTTCTTTATGCCTCATTTGGTCCTATTTTGCATCCACAAGCCTTAATTAATGCATCTTTCTAATATTAATCATGACATTTACCAATATCCAATCATAATTCATGTGTTTTCGGATTATATGGCCCAAATTTAGTGATCTGGGACTCATACGCCAGCTTGGGTGTATGGGTCCCACCTAAGTTTTGAGGCCCCAATCCAAATTTCAGATCAATTTAAGTATTTATTGAAAATTGTGTCCCAAAGCTTAGCATTATGGGAATTATACACCACTTCTGGCATATGAGTCTCATGTGGCTTAAACCTAAATTAAATTCAAATTCTTGGTGGGATTTTATTCTCCTGGATCTTATGTCAACTTGTAGTGTTGTAATTTCAAGAAATTTAGCATAAACAAGTATAAATACGAGGCTATTTCAGTCATTTTTCACCTAGAAAGTTTACAAGTGACCTAGAACCTTGAGTATTCATGCATTATAGAAAATTGGAGTTTACAAGAGAATTCAAGAGATGATTATCAAGTGTTTGAAAGCATTATTCAAGTATCAAGCATCGCACATCATGTTTGTTTCTGAGCTAACATTTGTGATGTAGGATTTCATGATTCAAGCAAGCATTCAAGTCAAGATCCACATCCTTTAGAGCCATTTAATACATGTTTTCAACACTTTATTCCTAGGGTTTGGTGAGTTGCAACATAGAATTTTGTTCATTAATCATTCCTCCTCTCTGTTTCATTTCATTTCAAAGTTTGATTACCTAATCGGGGTTTGACCAAGGCAAACCCCTTCTACTAACAAAACAACATTTTCTCCTATCTTTAGTGTGTGATTTGCATATCTAGGTTGAAGACACATTGAAGAGAAATATTGGAGAAATGCTATCAAGTTTGCAAAGTTGTCAGCTTGTTTACAAGATCACTAAAAGGCATCTACAAAGCAGAATTCAACATTTCAAATCCGAAAATCAAGTTTAGAAGAAAGAGCAGAGTTTGAACAATAGATTTAGATCTTGATCCTTTGAAAAAGATAAGTAGGATTGATACACCACTTATAGCATATGAGTCCCAGTATAGTCAGTTTTCTAGATTTCAGGAGTTCCAGACTTGTCAAGTTGCCAAATTTTTGTTCCTACCCAAAAACCCTAATCTAGGACTAAATCATCCAGCCTAGCATATGAGTCCCAGTGTGCATTAAATTTAGTATTTTCAACATTTCAGGTCTTCATTCAATCTTCTATAGGTTTCCAAGTGCCCCTCTATACTTTTCCAGTTTACTATTTTGTTTTGCATTCATTTCTAGGTCATCTATTCAAGTCTTGCACATCATTAGGTTTTGCATGTTCCTTGTCTTTCCAAGCCCTAGCTTGGTGGTGAACCCCCTTTTAGTCCCTAATCACACCCTAGGATACCTTATTTCAAGATCTCTTTCCCCCTTTCTACCTTGGAATTAAGATCCATACAATTTCCTTGAATGAAACTTGAGGGAAATAGGTCTAGGTCCTAAACCCTAGCTCGTGCTCCATCTCCACAAAAGGTGGGGCAGACTATTTCCATCGTTTCAATAGTATAATTAAAATAAATGACAAAAGTTTTAGAATTTATTTTACATCCACACTTTATAAATGAAATTTATAATCTTTCTTGTAACTAAGTGACATCTACATTATGAATTTACATTAATTTTTTATATTTGATATTCATGGAATTGTTTTTGAATCTGAATTAATGATTTAAATGTCACAAATTCATGTATAGAATAATTATAAATATATCTATATATAAATATATTTAGACTCATTTAAATCTTATATATATATATATATATTATAAAATAAGTAAATAAGAATTTATAATAATTATGTATATATTATAGCATAACAGTTATATTAATTTTAAGTTAAAAAAATTAAAATTTTTATTTTGAGTATGGGGACCAACCCCATGGGAGCCACAAACTCCATGGGAAGGGAATCTCCTCCCTTAACCAACCAATATTAAAGTTTTTTAATAATAAAAATTTAGATTTAAACAAAAACAACAACGGCCCATTGATGGTCAACTATGTAAAAATAACTTTTGTGGTAAATGCAATATAAAAAGTATAACCTCCAATCAAAAATAAATAAATTGTGGTTTGGAATATGGAGAATAAAATTAACAAATATTGCTTTTTGTCTAAGGTTTATTATTTTAAATATTGGATACATTGGAGTAATAAGGAACATAAGGGTGTATTGTATGCAAAATGGGAAAATTTGTAAAAATTTTAGAAGAAGAATTAGGAATTTAAACAATCTAATTCTCAATTGGTAGCAAATATTAAGGAATTTCACAAGAAAATATATGAATATTTGTGTAAAAGATAATCTTGAAAATAAATTGGATGCTGTTAAAACAAAAAATGGTGAATTAGAAGATAGATTGAAGTTGTTTGAAGAAGTTGAAAAGAAGAATGATGATTTGGAAGAAAATTTGAAAAAGTTAGAAGAGAAAAATAGATTACAAAATGATCAGATATCTACGTTGAAGGAACAAAATAGTCAATTAGATCAGTGGCTTGCATCGTGTAAAAATGAAAATGAATGTTTGAAATAAAAAACTATTAGTTTGTGATATTTCATGTAGCACACAAGAGTTGTGTTTTTATATTAATCAATCAACTTTGGTTTATGTAATATAACTCAAGTTGTTTATGATGAAGAGTGTAAAGATGAACATGATCATATGCTTGAATTTGAAAATCTTGTTAGATGCAATGAAAAGAGTATTGGTTTCAAAATCATGCAAAGAATGAGATATATAGGTCAAGGGTTAGGTAGACATGCTCAAGGAATCACAAAGCCAATTGAATTAATTAGGAGGTCAAAGTATGAAGGTTTAGGTTATGTCATAGATAAAGGGAATGATGCTACAGGTGTTATAAGTTCAAAGAAGTTTGTTCAAGGAATGCAATGTGTGCAGTTTTTTCATTGTAATAGGCGAGGGGGTAAGTGCACCAATCTGTGACACAATTTTGGCTCTTAAGATGCCACCTTTTTCTTCTTTTTTTAATTTGAAATCAGAAAAGTTTGATTTGCATGAGAAAATGAAGATAGTTATGCTCAAAATTTCAAGATGCAGCAAGAACAAAAGTTGAAGTGCTTTGAGCCTAGTTTCTAAGCTACTATTTTTTTTTGAAATTAATGAAGATTAAGGGTCTCAAAAAGGGGGGGCCCAAAATGGATCTTGTTTTTATAAAAAAAATAAGCATAGTGCCTAAGGGCTCCCCTCTTTTTGATTGATTTTTTTTTTAGAATTTCAAAAATCCCAATGGTGATAAATTAGCTAACACCATGAAGTTTATCCTCATTATTTTGGATAATTTTTTTAATGAATATATAATATTTTATGAATTTTCAAAGTAGACACATCCTGAAAAGATGAAATTTGAGCGTGCTCCCCCCTATTTTTTTGCAAACTAATCAAAAATTGATTCTTTTTTTTTCATCATGTGTAGAATGGAGTCTAGTTTTAAAAAATGTAATTTTTTTCACGTTTCGATGAATGAGTAAAAATCTATCCTAAAACTAGCACATGTTGGTTTTTGACCAAAAATAGAGGCGTTTACAATAGAAGCCATGGATCAAAAACTCAACTAAATCAAAATGATAAAATAATTATATGTTTAGATAGATAAGAGAGAGGTTAACTCTATCATGGTTTTTTTATAAAATTGCATTGAAAGACGTGCAAATGAGACGGGGAGCACAAACAAAAATATGAGGAAATTTGGCAAATCCTGCCAATTAACATGTCCAAAGCAGGCCTTTTGGCGAGCGCCAAATTGGGTGCTCGCCAAATGGAACATCACATTTCGCGAGCACAAAATTTGGCGTGCGCCAAATGTGATGAGTCATTTGGCGAGCGCCAAATTTGGTAGTCGCCGAATTACCTGCTTTGCATAGTTACAAAACTTCCCCTGTTTGATCAACAACTTTGATTATGCTTAGAGTGTACAATTTATGATCATAGATGGATAGTTGGGGTTTTACCTTTCATACCTTCTCTAACTCGTTACCGTAATTGGATAAATCTTTATCCCTCTAAAGTCTCTATCTCTCAGGTCTCACTCCCTCCCACAGGACCTAGACTAGTCTCTCCATCCAATCCCCCCTCTTAGGTCTCTTTCCCTCCCACATAGGTACCTAAATAAATCTATCTCACTCCAACCCCCTTTCTCACTCTCCCTCTCTCTCTCTCTCCCTCTTTGGTCTTTTTGTCTCTCTCACTCCATCTCCTTCTCTTAGGTTGTTATCTTTCTCTCTTTGTCTCTCTCTCTCAAGTCTCTCCCTCCTATCCCCTCTCCCTCTCTTAGGTCTATCACTCACTCCGTCTATCTCTCTCCCATTCCCTCTCTCTCACTCACTCTATCTCTCTCCCTCTTTCTCTCTCACTCTCTCGGGTATATCCATCCCCCCTCTCTCTCTCTCAGACACACAATCCCTCTCTCTCCCACTCTCTCTCTCTCACTCTCTCCCACTCTATCTCTCTCCCTCTCTCTCAGGTCTCTCCCTCCCACCCCCTCTCCCTCTCTCTCTCTCTCTCAAGTATCTCCATCCTACCCCCTCTCCCTCTCTCTCTTTGTCAAGTCTCCCCCTCCTACCCCCTCTCCCTCTAACAGTCACTCCCTCTATCTCTCTTCCACTCCCTCCTATCTCACTCCCTCTATCTCTATCTCCCTCTACCTCTCCATCTCTCTCAAGTATCTCCCTCCCACCACCTCTCCTCTCTCTCTCTCATGTCCTCTATCTCTCTCCCACTCTCTCCCTCTCTCTTAATTATTTCCCTCCCACCCCTTCCTCCTCTTTGTCTCTCAAGTCTCTCCCTTCTACCCCCTCTCCCTCTTTTAGGCCTCTCTTTGTCTCTCTCCCACTCACTCCCTCTATCTCTCTCCCACATCCTCTCTCTCTCACTCACTCACTCCCTCTATCTCTCTCCCTCTCTCTCAAATATCTCCCTCCCACCCCCTTCCACTCTCCTCTCTCCCTCTATCTAAGGTATCTCCCCCCACCCCTCTCTCATCTCTCTCTCGAATCCCTCCATCCCAAGTACTCCCTCTCCCTCCCACCCCCTCTCCATCTCTCAAGTCTCTCTCTCTCTCACACTCCTTGTATCTCTCCCATCCCTCTATCTCCCACTCCCTCTCTCTCCTAATCTCTTAGGTCTCTCCTTCCCACCCCCTCTCTCCCAGGTTTGTCTCCCTCTCCTTCTCCTCCCACCCTCTCTCCCTCTCCCTCTCTCTTGGGTTTCTCCTCCCACCCCTCTTCCTCCCCCCTCTCTCCCACTCCCTCTCTCTCTCACCCCCTCTATCTCTCTCCCACTTTGTCTCTCTCCCTTTCTCTCTCACTCCCTCTATCTCTCTCCCACTTTGTATCTCTCCCTCTCTCTCAGGTCTCTCCCTCTTTCTCTCTCAAGTATCTCCATCCTACCCCATCTCCCTCTCTCTCTTTGTCTTGTCTCCCCCTCCTACCCCCTCTCCCTCTCACAGTGACTCCCTCTATCTCTCTTCCAATCCCTCCCTCTCTCATTCCCTCTCTCCCTCTCCCTCTCCCTCTCCCTCTCCCTCTCCATATCTCTCAAGTATGTCCCTCCCACCACTTATCCCTCTCTCTCTCTCTCAAGTAGAGGATTTAGGGATTAAGGGTTAAGGGTAGAGGTTTTAGGGTTTAGGGATTACGATTTACGGTTTAAGGGTTTAGGGGATTTTATGGTTAAGGGTTGAGGGTTGAGGGTTGAGGGTTTAGGGTAGAGGGTTTAGGGTTTAGGGTTTACGGATTAAGGGTTAAGGGTAGAGGGTTTAGGGTTTATGGATTACGATTTATGGTTTAAGGGTAGATGGTGTAGGGTTGAGAGAGAGAGGGGGTGTTGAGGGTAGAGGGTTAAGGGTAGAGGGTAGAGGGTTTAGGGGTTTAGGGTTTATAGTTTAAGGGTAGAGGGTAGAGGGTTTAGGGATTACTATTTATGGTTTAAGGGTAGATGGTGTGGGTTGAGAGGGTATAGGGGTTGAGGGATTAGGGTTTAAGGGTTGAGGGTTGAGGGATTAAGAGGGTATGGGGGTTGAGGGATTAGGGTTAAGGGTTAAGGGTTAAGGGTTGAGGGTTGAGGGTTGAGGGATTAAGAGGGTATAGGGGTTGAGGGATTAGGGTTGAAGGGTTGAGGGTTGAGGGTTGAGGGATTAAGAGGTATAGGGGTTGAGGGATTAGGAGTTGAGGGTTGAGTTGAGGTTGAGGGTTGAGGGATGAAGAGGGTATAGGGGTTGAGGGATTAGGTTTTAAGGGTCGAGGGTTGAGGGGTTGAGGGATTAAGAGGGTATAAGGGTTGAGGGATTAGGGTTTAAGGGTTTAACCTGGTTGAGGGTTGAGGGTTGAGGGTTTAGGGTTTAGGGTTTAGGGGCTAAGGGTTAAGGGTAGAGGGTTTAGGGTTTGGCGATTATGATTTATGATTTATGATATAAGGGTAGATGGTGTACGATTGAGAGAGGGGGGGGTTGAGGGTAGATGGTAGAGGGTTAAGGGTTTAGGGGTTTATGGTATATAGTTTAAGGGTTTAAGGGTTAATGGTATAGGGTTTATGGTTTAAGGGTCCCCCTCCCTCTCTCCCACTCCCTCTCTTGGATCTTCCCCCCACCATAACTAAAAAAATTCTTTCTCTCTCAAGTCTCTCTCTCGGGTCTGACTCCCTCCCATGCTACCTAGACTAATCCGTGTAACTCCAATTACCTCTCTCACAATCCCTCTCTATCAGGCCTCACTTAACTCCCACCCTACTCTCTTAGGTCTCTCCTTCCCACCCCCTCTCTCCCACTTTGACTCCCCCTCCTTCTCTCTCAGGTGTCTCCCTCCCACCCTATCTCTTAGGTTTCTTCCTCCCACCCCCTCTCTCTCTCTCAAGTCTCTCCCTCCACTACTATATTTGACTCCAATTTCTGATGAATGTTTGTTGGATATAAACAAAATATTATTGGCATACTGACGAACCACTGAAATAATTTTCATTGCTATTTTTTTGTCTCTTTCCCGACTAGCTTTAAAACGTAGAAATCATGACACAACTTCATCGATTGCCGCCACGGAAAAGGGCCCTAGTGTTCGCCGAAATATCAATGAACATTTTGTCAATCTAGTGATGAACCGTAGCCAGAAAAAAGTGGCATGCCTTTTCCAAAGTGTTGGATCAACAACAGAAGTTTGTTGAACTAGCGATGAAATAGGCAAGTCATTACGATGAAACTTTCATCAGATGTATTGCAAATTTATTAGACATTTTTGGAGGTTCGTCGAAAGTTCGACGAAATAATGTAGTTTTTTTTAAAATCATCCATGTGTCAAAATTCCCTTGATATCGGGATCGTTAACCATCTTGCAACTCTTGATCACGTGATAGCAAGCAATCATAGATCTTGATCTTCAACAAACTTTCTCGTGCAGACGGTTGCCAAATTTGACTTAAATGTCGAGCACCTTTTCTATTTAGATTAAAACATCTCCATCGATTTTAAGCATGTGCATTTTAGATTCGCTTTAGTTGCTCACCATTTAATATATTAAGGCCGGCTAAATATATTAAAACATTCATAATGTTCCTTCGACCTCTTTGAATGTGGTAGATGGCGCCTTCCTATGATATCATGATTATTTTTTGATTGTTGTGTAGTGTGTTTCACAATCTATGAGAGTTCAACTAATGTAATAAACAAGATTCTCTTTTCCATTGTTATCTTGTTGGGCCAAAAATGCAGCGAGAGAATGGGAAAAAGAGATG
This sequence comes from Sequoiadendron giganteum, assembly GCA_007115665.2. Lineage (NCBI taxonomy): Eukaryota > Viridiplantae > Streptophyta > Pinopsida > Cupressales > Cupressaceae > Sequoiadendron > Sequoiadendron giganteum. Next base: position 286,647,950 of record CM021106.1, read on the forward strand.
ATGTAAATGATGAATGGTTTGTTTGTTATAGTAGGTTGTAAAACAGGCAGAATTGCAAGGTATTCTTTCAAACTCTCAAAGCCCTATTTACAATCGTCATTCCAATCAAAATTCACTTCCTTTGTGAGGAGGTGTATAAAAGGTAATGTTCGACTAGCTAAAGAAGCGACAAAATGACAGATGGCTTGAATCCTCCCTTGTAATGTCCGTAATTCAAAAATCTTAAGAGGAGGTTGCATGTTAATTATAGCATCAATTTTATTTGTGTCCACCTCAATGCATCTATGAGATATGATAAACCATAAAATTTTACCGCTATCTACTCCAAAGACACTTTTTTGGATTTAAGTGCATGTTATACTTACACATTCACTCAAAGATTTGTCAAAGAACATTCACATTATCTTGTCTGGTTAAGGATTTAGCTAGAATTTCATCAACATAATCTTCTAATATTTTATGTATGTAATCATGAAATATTAATATCATTGCCCATTGATAAGAAGCACCTGTGTTCTTTAATCTAAAATGCATCATAACCCAAAACAATGTTCCCCAAGCGGATGTGAAGGCCGTCTTGTATTGATCTTGTGGGTTGATGAAGATCTGGTTATATCCAAAAAATCCATCCATAACAGACAACAAAGCATGTCCAACAGTTGAATCCACAATCATGTCAATGTTAGGAAGAGGTAAATCATCCTTCATAGAGGCTTTGTTCAAGTCATGAAAATTCGTACATATCCTAACATGATTATCGGGTTTAGCAACTATGAAAATGTTTGATATCCAAAGAGAATAATCAATAGGTTGAATGAAACCTACATCAAGGATTTTTTCAAGTTGTCCTTTAACCTGTATCTTTTGGTGAACGGGCTTAGAATTTTCAGCAAGAACAATGTTATGAGTGACTATCATTGGATCTATTCTTGGCATATCAGAATATTTCCAAGAAAAGAGTTTAGGAAAGGCGTGAATCAATCTTGCAAGATCCTCTTGTTCTTTATCATCAAGGCACTTCCGAATTTTAATGACTTCATTTTTATCATCTATCTCCATCGGTATATCAATGGTATCCCCCAAGGTGAGTGCATTTGACTTAGGAGAATTCTAGGTCATATGGTTCCATGCTTGTGGTAGTTTCATTAATGTTAATAACATTGAGCTGGGAGGCTATCATAGGGCAATAAGAATTTCTCTTAGAGATAGAAGTCTTATCCGAAGCACCTAACAATTGTTTGAAAGCTTCATTTTCATTAATATCGTCGAATGGTGGGGAATCCATATCAAGAAATTTAGGATGTTTAAGTGTGAGATTGATTCATGGTGCACATGTGATAGTGTTGATGTTGAGTGATGGTCGTTGATGTGATTTTGTAGTTTTAGAAAAGGAAAACCCTAAACCAGTTTTAGTCTCATGTATATTAGGTTCAATGGGAACTCAAATGCCTTGCTCATGTTTTCCACATCCTTTACCATTGTAGCCTAATTATTTCACAAGATTGTAACCTCATCCATAAAGTCTTTCCATTTCCTATGGGTTGGGTGGTTGTTGGTAATCTATCTCATCAAAATATTTTGTATACGTTGCATTTTCTTCCAAAGGAGATGAAGTAGATGTTTGCAAAGGCTTTTCTTCATTCTGGGTAGAGAAGATTGTTGGTTGTTCTTGTTTTTCATCCTCTTTTCATGTGATTACGCACTTGCCCATAAATGAAGGTGTGAACTCTAATGATCCTCAATCATCACCATGTAAGTTAGACGTTAGTCATTCTTCTTAACGATTCTACTCAAAAGGGGCTATGTTGGAGGTGGGAATTAATGTGGTGAGAGCACTTGTTGTTTCTTTTTCAAGTTGCAAGAAACTTTCAAGCTCGGGGTCTATGTCAATTTGATAAAATTTATTAATATAGATGTATTTCATTTTGCGATGAAGGGTTGAGAGTACCACATTTATCTCATGAATCCATGGTCTTCCCAAGACGAGATTATACAAAAGGTCATAGGGCATGACATGCATAGGATTTTGCAATGTAACCATTCTAACGGTAATAGGTAAAGTAATGACACCAAGCAGTTGCTTTGTAACATTTTCAAATCCTTGAATAGATAAGGAATCAGATTTTATTTGTGATTTATCCACACACAATCTATCAAGAAGCTTCACACTACACACATTAAGGGAAGAGCCATTGTCAAAAAGGATCTGATTGATGCCTATTCGATCATATTGGGCTATTATCATAAAGGCTTTATTTTTCAAGTTCTTAATTCTAATGGAGGGAGCTCATGTTGGTAGAAGGTAATGTCTACATTGACTGTATTCATTTCTTGTATTAGAGGTGCCACATCATTAGCATTCATACCAGGAGGAACCACTATCTATTGCAATGTTGTTTGAAGCATAGAATGATAGTTGGGGGAGTTCTAAGGAAGATTCCAAAAGGGACATCTTGGCGGGAGTATTCTTAAGTTGTTCAACTAGATCGTACTCCCTAAGGTGTGAATTTAAATGAGGGGCCACATGTAAGATGGGGTTGGGTAATGGTAAGGGTGTTGAGGTGGCTTGTTGGGAGTGTGGGTTACTTATATTGTAATGAGTATGAGAAATAGTCTCATGCTTAGGTGGATAAAGGGTAAATTTAGGTTTGGATGGAGTTTGAGGTTTATGGGAAGGTGGGTAGAGAATAAGCTGAGATTGAATTACATTGACATCTTTTGTTTGAGGTTGATCACCACAAATCTTAGGGGATGAGTCAGGTGAGATAAAGTCTCGAAGATCTTTATCTAACATACCCATATCATCATGACTGAAAGGTTTGTGAGATAGGTTATCGGTGGATGGTTTGGGTTTGTCATCACAAGCCTTAGTGGATGAACTTAGTGAAAGGAAACCTTGTAGAGATTCATCTAACTTATCCAAGTCATCACTACTAAAAGGTTTGAATGATATGGTTTTACTATAGTGAAGAAGTGTGCACATTGTTTCATGTGATGTTTCTAAAGTTTTGTCTTCATGTTCTAATGAATTTTCTTTAAAAAAACTAGGAACTAATGATGAAAATGAAATTTGTAAAGATCTAATGCTATTCATAAATTCCATTAAAATAAAAGATGCTTATACTAATTATAACCATATAACAAAAAGTAACTGAATGTAAACAAAGAATCAACTGGAACAAACAAAAACTTCAGAGGCTAGCAATGAAATGCAAACTGGGCATTGAGACTAAGTCGCCCAAGGTGGTGAATTAGTCCTAGTAGGGGTATTTTTGGATTTTTTTAATTTTTTTGACGAAAAATTATGTATTTTGGATTGTAAAGTGTAGATCTAAAGTGTATATGTAGAATTTCTGTCATGCAAGGAAATAAGATGCAAAAATGAACTTTTCACTAATGTAAAATATAAAACCCTAGGATGCAAATGTAAACAATGCAACAAGCAATGCAAGGTTAATAGAAGAGGTTCTTAGGATTAAATTTCAGGCTAAATCAGAAGTAGGATGTTTCTAAATGTAGGTTCACCAAAATGAACTGTGAATTTTGGGTCTTAAAAAGGAGGATTCCTCAATGGCTTCTAGGGTTTTCACCTAGGAGAAGGGGGGTCTCTTTCCACACCTAAAACTTGGGGTTTCATTCAATATTAGATTTGAATGTGATGTGATGTGTGTATCTATGTGAAATGCCTTAAATACAATAGATTACAGTTAGAAATGAACTAACTATTTAATGCAAGCTAATGAAGTCTACATTGTTTGAAAACACATGATGATATACAAAAAGGATCTAATAAAGACTATACAAGGCAAGATAATATTACAAATTAAATAAGTGCACCTAGAAACTAACAAGGGCTGAAGTGGAGATTGTAGAAGCCTCTAAAAATCTAGAAATCTATTTTTTAGGCCAATTGGGACACTTACGCCAAGCTAGGTGACTTAGTCCCAGATCTAGAAAACTCCTTCGCGCTCCGTTCTAGCCAACTGGGTACCCAAATCTTCCAAGATCCCTAACAAAATCATGCAGTAAGACTATGTCGCCACTATTGGTGACTTAGTCCATTCCGACTTTTCTGAGAATTAGAAAATGGGAACGAAAGCCTATAGTTTGCAATATGCTTTCTCACTGAAATCTAGGTCTAGATCCGCAAAATCACCTACAAAATATATAATATTTTGGTTTCTAATGTGGGGTTTTCCTTGGTCAAAGCGCTAGTTGGTATTCAGACTTTGAAAGAGATAAGAAACCTACATAAACCCTAGCCTTAAGTGTGTCTAAGACTAGCAAATCTGAAGTATTATGCAACTATATTCTAATGTGTAAGAATAAGATGCATAAATGAAACTAGAACAATGCAAGACTCATTCTAAGAGACCTAGATCACATTAGAAATGAAGCTTAATGGGATGCAAACCTTCCTTAGGCTGAAGGTTGAGAGAAAATGGAAGATGGAACCACTTTGAAAACAAGTCTTTAGATTGATTTGATGGCTAGTTGCATCTCCTCAACCTAGATTTCTCCATGATTCTCCATAGACATTGATGATCAACCCTTTGCAATGTGATATCTTGAGTGAGAAGTGAGCTTGAAGACCTGCAAAAACCCCGGTTTTTTGTCCTAAGCTTCAACTTTGTTGTAGAAAGAGTAATAAATATTCTTGTGGAAGATGTTCAACACTTAATTGTTGAGTTTTCTTGTTAAAAATGACTAAAGGATCTTGAAAAATGACCTAAAAACATGTATTTATAAGAAAAACTTACCTAATTGTCAATTATTTTGACCTAAGAGACCAACACCCATCGAGAATTTTTAGCAAGTCAAATATTTTCCCACTAATAAATGCAAATAACCCTAAAAATGACTAAGTCCCCACCTTGGGCGACTTATTCCCACCAAGGGTTTTTGAGGTGGGATTTATGATATTTGAGTGATTTTAATGTTGTTTTTTGGGACATGTATGATTTCTTAGGTGAAATAGGCCTCAAAGTCAAAGAAAACGAGTCTTAGGGGCCTATAAATACTATTTTAGGAGGGTGACTAATGCAAGGGTGCCTAAATAAGGACTAAATTAGGCACAAAATTTTTCTTTTCTTCAAAGGTATACAGTTTTTGGCGACACAACTAGAAATATTCCTTTCCTCAAGTCTTCTTCAACAATTGCTTCTCCAAGATGCATTCAATGTCGATTGGTGACAACTTTGTCACTTGTTGTTCCCATCTTGGAATCAACTTTATTATCATTGTTCCATCTATTTTCTCGCCTTTCTAGGAATAGAGATCGACCACATTAAATATGGGTGAGATACCCATATAGGAAGGAAGAGCTGTCTCGTAAGAATTAGAAAAAAAATGTTTGAGAATCTTGCAAGGACCTATCTTCTTTATTTTCAATTTATTGTATTCACCTTTTGGGAATCTCTCCTTCCTAAGATGAGCCAAAATGAGATCACCAATGTGAAAATTTAATTCTCTTCTCTTCTTATCAGCATATTTCTTGTATTGTTTTTTTCTTCTCTTAATATACAATTTGACCTCTTTATGAAGTTCATGAATACCTTTAGAAAATTACTTGCCATCTACACTTCTCCTCTTGAAATTACCAAGATCTTTGAGTTCAAATACACCCCTTAGATGCATACAAAAAACAATGTAGAATGGGCTCAAACTTGTACTCCTATTTGGAGAATCATTATATGAAAACTCAATATGTGCTAAAGCCATATCCTAGTTACTGGGTGTGTTTCCAACAACGTATATCAACATATTACCAAAGCTTTTGTTAACTACCTATGTTTGACCATCCATTTGGGGATGGTAAGTTGAAGGGTAAGTTCAACAATCTATGACACAATTTCGGTGCTAAATTGCAAAAAATACCCGTAATAGGCCATATTGCGCTGTCCAAATGGCTTTACCATTTGGCGAGCGCCAAATTTGGCATGTGCCAAATGACTTGAATTTTGCAATGAGTGAACAAGTGTGAGTTCTCTTTATTTTTTCAATAAATTTTGGAATAGATTTTTCTAAACTCTTTTATTTTTTCTCTCTTCCAGGGAAACTATATACATGAAATAAACATTTAAGTATAAGTTGACATTTACATATGGACATTTAATTTATTATACTTTAAGTTATATTTATTATATATAGGAAGGATGTTTGAGAGTGGTTTCAGATATCTAGGAATTATAATGCAAATTCTAGTTTTTGGAAGATCTTAAAAAAATTAGACTTAGTCAAATTTCAGTAATCAACAATTCAAATTTTAGTAATCAAGAGGTCAAATTTTAGTGGTCAAAAAGTTGTATCATCTTTCTCTCTCCTCTCTACTTTCTATCTCTCCACTCCCTCTTTGTATCTCCATTCCTCTCTCGCTCTCCCCTCTCTCTCTCTCTCACATACCCCTCTATCTCCTCCCTACATCTGCCTCCCTCCCTCCCCTCTCTACTTCTCTCTATCTCTTCTCTCTCTACATCTGCTTCCCTCTCTACTTATCTTTATCTCCCCTCTCTCTCTCTCTTTACCTACCTTTCCCTCCATCACTTTGTATCTCACTTATGTCTCCCTCCCTACCTCTTTCCCTCTCTACTCTCTATCTCTCCTCTCCCTCCCTCTACCTACATCTCTCTCTCACTCTTTATCCCTCTCTTCCCCCACTTTCTCTCTAACTCTCTCCTCTCTATCTCATAATTCTCTCTCCCTCCCTCTCACTCTCCCCTCTCTATCTCACCACTCTCTCTATCTCTCTCTCACACACACAAACTCTATCTCCCTCGCTAACACTCCCTCCCTCCCTCCTTTCCTCTCTACTTCTCTCTATCTCTCCTCTCCCTCCCTCTCTCGACCTCACCCTCCCTCCACTTCTTTTTGTCTCTCCTCCCAATCTCTCTCACTATTGTCCCTCCTCCCTCCCTCCCCCTCTTTCTCTCTCAATTGATATTTTTCTCTATCTCACCATTCTCTCTCACTCACACACACCTCTATCTCCCTACCTCTCCCTCCCTCCCTCCCCTCTCTACTCTTTATCTCTCCTCTCTCTTTTCCTCTCTATACATACCTCTCCCTCCATCACTCTCTCTCTCCATCCCTCTCTATCTCACTTATGCCTCCTCCCTACCTCTTTCCCTCTCTACTCTCTATCTCTCCTCTCCCTTCCTCTACCTACATCTCTCTGTCTCTCCATCCCTCCCTTTCTCTCTCACTCTCTCCTCTCTATCTCACCATTATCTCTATCCCTACCTATCACCCCCTCCTCTCTAAATCACCATTCCCTCTCTCCCACTTTCCCTCCTTCCCTCTCACTCCCTCCTCTCTAAATCACCATTCTCTCTATCCCACTTTCCCTCATTCCCTCTCTATGTCTCACTTATCCCTTTCTACCTCTCCCTCCCTCCAACCTCCCTCTCTCTCTTTATCTCTATTTCTCATTCTCTCCTTACCTCTCTACTCTTTATCTCACCACTCTCTCCATATCACTCTCCCTCCTATCCATCCCTCTCTCCTTACCTCTCTACCTACCTCTCCCTCCACTACCTACCACTCTCTCCCTCACCCCTCTTTATCTCATACTCTCTCCTTCCCTCTCTACTCTCTATCTCTCCCCCTTCCCTCTCTAATCTCTTTCTCTCTCTCCCCCTTCCTCTCTCCCCTCATTTTCTCTCCTCTCACTCTCTCTCCCTCTCACACACACTCACCTCTATCTCCTCCTTTCCTCTCCCACCATCCCTCCACTCTCCACTTCTCTCTATCTATCATCTCTCTCTACATCTCCTTCCCTCTATATTTATCTTTATCTCCCCTCTCCCTCTCTTTACTCACTTATCCCTCCATCACTCTATATCTCAACCGTGTCTCCTCTCTCTCTCTCTCTCTCTCTCTCTCT
>CM021106.1:286655931-286790935 GCA_007115665.2 Sequoiadendron giganteum
ACTAGGTAGAGAGAAGTAGATATGAAAGGAGAGATATAGGGAGAGGTAGGGATGGAGAGAGAGGTGAGAAAAAAATAGAGAGAGGTCTAGGTAGATAGAGGGATGAGGAGATAAAGAGAAATATAGAGGGAAGGAGAGAGGGAGGAAGATGTAGGGATGGAGAGAGAGAGGTGAGAGAGATAAGAGATAGGAGGGAGGGATAGGTAGGGAGAGAGGGGTGAGATAGAGAGAAAGAGAGTAGAGAGGGAAGGGGACAAAGAGAAGTGAGATAGGTGATAGAGATGTGTGATGGAGCTGAAAAGTATAGAGGTAAGGAGGAAGGTGGAGATATTGAGAGGGAAGGAGGGGGGAGAGAGAAAGATGTATAGAGGGATAGGTTGGATAGAAAGAAGTAGAGAGAAAAGGTGGGTGAAAGGAAGAGAGAGGGAGAGAGAGGGGTATAAAGAGAGGTGAGATAGAGAGAAGTAGAAAGGGAAGGAGAGAGAGGGTGAGATAGAGAAAATTAGAGAGGGAGGGAGGTAAGGAGAGAGAAGTGAGATAGAGAGAACTAGAGAGGGAAGGAGAGAGAATGGAGAGATAGAGAGTAGAGAGGAAAGGGTAGAGAGAGGGAAGCAGAGAGTGAGAGAGAAAGAGGAGAGAGAGAAGGAGAGAGGGATAGGTAGGTATAGAGAGAGGTGATATAGAGAGTAGAGATATATATAGAGATAAAAGGAGAGGGAGAAGAGATAGAGAAATGTAGAGAGGGAAGGAGGGAGGGAGATAGATATTAGAGAGGGAAGGAGAGATAGATGGACATGTAGAGACATATTTCTTGAGCTCAAGGAAGATATTGTTAGATAAATGGATGGAGATAGTGAGAGAGAGAGAGGTCTAGATAATAAGAGATGAAAATGAGTGAGATAGAGAGAGAAAGATGAAATTTGACCTCTTGAATACTAAAATTTGACCTCCTGATTACTGAAATTTGACATGAGCATTACTGAAATTTGACTAAGTCTAAAATTTTTAAGATCTTCCAAAAACTAGAATTTGCATTATAACTCCTAGAGATCTGAAACCACTCTCAAACATCCTGCCTATATATAAATGAAATATAACTTAAAGTATAAGAAAGTAAATTTCCATATGTAAATTCCAACTTATACTTAAATGTTTATTTCATGTATATAGTTTCCTTAACAGAGAAAGCAAAAATCAAAGAGTTTACAAAAATGCATTCCAAAAGTCATGAATGCCATTTGGCACTCGCCAAATGAAGCAACCCATTTGGCGAGCACCAAATTTGGTGTGCACCAAATAAGTTGCATTGGGAAATACAAACCCTATGGGTTGGATTTTGCATTAGGAAGTCGACCCAAAGGTTTGGACAACCATTTAATGAAAAAGACGTGATTTTTTGAAAGGGTGCCAAATTTCTTCATATTTTTGTCTGTGCTCCCCATCTCATTTGCACGTCTTTCAATGCAAGTTTATAAAAAAAATGTGATAGCATTAACCTCTCTCTTAGCTATCTAAATATATAATTCTTTTTCATTTTGATTTAGTTAAGGTTTTGATCCATGGCTTCGATTGTAAATGCCTTCGATTTTGGTCAAAAACCAACATGTGCTAGTTTTAGGATAGATTTTTACTTGTTCATCAGAACGTGAAACAAATTGGGTAAATGCACAAAGTTGGGTCGATGAAACGTGGAAGTTTTTGCCTTAGCCGAAAAAATGAAATCGGCTAAGCAAAAACGGGATCCCGATTTTTAAGAACAAGATCTCAATTTTTACAAACCGGGATCCCGTTCTAGTTCGGGATCCCGCTTTCTAAAAAACGGGATCCCATTTGCTAGAGGGTCCCGAACCGACAAAGAGGAAACGAGATCCCAGTTTGTAAAAAAACCCGTATTTTTAAAAACGGGATCTTGTATTTAAAAAAATGGGATCTCGTTTAAAATGGGATCCCGTTTTTTAAAATTTCCAGTTTTGAAATTTTCCAAAAGGATCCCGTTTTGACTTCATTTTTTAAAATTTTCCAAAATGGAAAATTTTCAATTTTACATTTTCAAAACGGGATTGCGTTTTGTAAAAGTATAAAAAATGATTTTTTAATAAATTTTTAAAATTTCAAATTGATTTTGCTTTGTGGTCGGGTTTTTGCCTCGGATTTGGGTTCGGGAAAAGCATTGGGAGTCTGAACCTAGGCCTTCAACCTGGTTTGACCTGCAAATTGAAGGTTCTAACAATGTCAGAGAAAAATACCGAGTTTGGAGATATGCTGACGACATTTTTTGTAGAATTTTTTGACGAAATTAAAACCCATTTTAGATGAGACAATGTAGATTCCAAATATGTAATTATTTTTACAATTGGATTATTTTTTCTATTTTTCAATTAATTTCTAATGAAATTGGTCCATAAACTTTAAATATCAATGTTTTTTACTATTTTAATAACTTTTGATCAACATAACATTTTGACTAATGGATTGGACAAGGGAAAACTTCAGACAATTCTTTTCAATTTTAAAAACAAAAAATGCAAAAAATGATAACTTTAGGTCATCTTATGCATGTCGTACACGACGATTTTTCTAGATGTCAAATATGTCTGATAAAAAATTAACAAAAAAAAAATATTCTATAAAAATTACAAAAAATATCTGGGGCATGCTTCAGTGAGTCACAAGTCTTTTCCCAAAAGGATTTAGAAAAATATGATAATTTAAGTCAAAATATCAATTTCGTACATGTGCGTGGTATGGTAAAATAAATGACTTTTTAATAGTGGTTTTTACAAAAGCCTATTGAAACTCAATTTGTACAATCTGGGTATTGAAATAAATTACATATTTGGAAACTAGATTCCGAGTACTACATTTTATGATCAGTGACTTGTTTGAAGATTTCATCTCTAAGTGCTTCAAATTTTAAGGTCAAATGTGTCAAACTCTGAAAATCAGAGAAAACACTTCCACTTTTTGGCCAAAAAGTGGACTCAACTTCTTGCCAACACCCAATTACATTTTTTGAAACTAGACTCAATTCTACACATGGTGAAAAAAAAAATTAATTTTCGATTAGTTTGCAAAAAATTTGGGGGGGAGCACACTCAAATTTCAGCTTTTCAGGATGTGTCCACTTTGAAAATTCATAAAATATTATATATTCTATAAAAAAAATTATCCGAAAGAACGAGGATAAACTAAATGGTGTTAGCTAATTTCTCACTGTTGGGATTTTTGAAATTCTAAAACAAAGTTAATCAAAAAGGGGGGAGCCCTCAGGAACTATGCTATTTTTTTTGATAAAAACATGACCTATTTTGCCCCCCCCCGCTTTTTGAGACCCTTAATATTCATTAATTTAAAAAAAAAAATAGTAGCTTAGAAACTAGACTCAGAGCACTTAAACTTTTTTTTTTGCCGCATCTTGAAATTTTGAGAGTAACTATCTTCATTTTCTCGTGCAAATCAGATTTTGCTGATTTCAGAAGAAAAAAAACTGGCATCTTAAGAGCCAAAATTGTGTCACAGATTGGTGCACTTACCTTGAAGTAAATTGAGATGTGTGCCCAAATTCTTCCAAAGTGCTTTAAAAGTGACCCATAAACTTTGTGTCTCTATCAGATACTATACTCCTGGGTAGACCATGCAACCTCACCACTTCTTTAAAAATCAAGTTAGTTATATCAATTGCATCACTTGTCTTCTTCCAAGGAATGAAATGAACCATTTTTAAAAATCTGTCCACAACTATGAGAATAGAATAATTTCCTATTTGAGTTATAGGCAATCCTACAAAAAAATCTATACTTACAGAATCTTGTGGTCTATGTGGCACAAGTAGTGGCTAGTACAAACCAATGTTTTGGTTGTTTCCCTTTGCATTTTGGAATACTCTATATCTCTCCACATACCTCTTCACATATTCTTGCATTTATGGCCAATAATAGTGTGTACTCAGTTGTAGGTAATTTTAATCTTTCCCAAAATTTATTGCTAAGATACCACAATGATTCTCCTTCAAGAGATTCTCCCTCATTGACCCCCTAGGAATGTACAACTAATTACCATTGAATAGAAAACCCCCTCGCAACATAAAAATGGTCCATGTTCCTCCATCTCTATTGATAGTACCACTACAAGCTTCGTATGAATCTCTAAAATCTACATCATTTTCATACAACTTCTTCAAGCTCTCAAACCTAACACTATTTACCTGAATCTCGTATAGCAATAGGCTTCTTCTAGTAAATGCATCAACAACCTTGTTTTCCTGCCCACTCTTATTTTTCAACACAAAGTTAAAAATTTGAAGGTACTCTGCCCACATTACATGCCTTTGATTCAACTTATGTTGGTTGTTAATAAACTGGAGTACATGGTTATTTATGTAAACAACAAACTCCTTGGGAAGAAAATAGTTCCTCCACTTCTTCAAAGATTGTACCAATGCATAAAATTCAAGGTCATAAGTTTAATACTTCTTAGAATTATTTAATTTTTCACTGAAATAAGCAACTAGTTTCCCTTCTTGACTTAGGACAGCCCCTATTGCTAAGCCACTAGCATCACACTCCACTTGAAAGTCTTTGTTAAAATCGAGTAACACAAGTATAGGTTGTTCATTCACTTTCTTTTTAGAAGTCTAAAGTTTTTTTTCAGCCTCTTGAGTCCATTCAAACTTCTTTTTATGTCTTTTTATAGTGTCAAGTATAGGAGAAACTATGCTACTGAATTTTTTTATAAACTTTCTATAAAATCTAGCAAGTCCATGAAAACTTCTTACCTCATAAGCACTCTTAGGTGTTGGCCAATTAAAAATGGCCTTAACCTTCTCCTTGTCCATCTTAAATCCCTCTTTGGACACCACAAAACCAAAGTAAACTAATTTAGTATTCATAAAGGTACATTTCTTGAGGTTGATCAACAACTTCTCCTCATGCAACCATGTCATAACTAGCCATAAGTACTCTAGGTGTTCTTCCTTAAACCTGCTAAAACCAATATGTCATCCAAATAAATTATCACAAAATTTCCCAAGAATGGTTTCAAGACTTCATTCATGAGCCTCATAAAAGTACTAGGTGCATTTGTAAGCCCAAAGGGCATGACCAACCATTTATAGAGACCATCATTAGTCTTAAATATTGTCTTCCATTCATCCCTAGTTCTGATCCCAATTTGATGGTAGCCACTTTTCAAGTTTATCTTTGAAAAATACATATAACCACTCAAAAAATCCATTAAATATCACTATTGTATTTGACTACAAATTCTGATGAATATTCATTGAAATTTTGATAAACTATTGTCAAATTTCTGACAAAACATTGTTTTCAATTTCATCACTTTAACGACCAACGTTTATTCGTTGAAACCATGACCTATCATTGTCGATCAACACCACGGAAAATGTTGGTTGATTTCGTCACAAAATCGGTAAAACTTCGTCCATCTATCGACGACAAAAAACACAAAAACATTGTAGAGTGCCATTTAAAAGCATTGAAAAAACAACAAACATTCGTCATTTTTCCGACGAGGAGGAGTTGACATTGCGACAAAAATTGTGTCGGAGGTATAGCAACCTCGTCGCAATTTTATTTGTTTCGTCAAACTAGTTCGTCGAAATTTCAATGAAATATTGGAGTTTTTAAAAAAAATTATTTATCTGCTATCGTAGTGAAAAGTTAGCAATTGCATTTGGTTTGTTAAACATGGCCCCTGGTACAACTATTAGAGTTTAGGGTTTAGGGTTAACTATTTTATTTTTGTTAGACTATGAACACCTTAATGTTTTCTGAAAGTTGTTCACGCTCTTCACAATGCTTTTCCAGTGACCAATCAAAGTTTTTTGTGCTACTGCATTGGCATGAGACTTAGAAGACCCTTTGAGCAAACCTGCTCTAGATGTTCTTGGTGCCTATATACAAAACATAAGTTAATGAAATTTGTAACTGAGTGTAATATCTTTTCCATAAAAAATAGTCCACCTTCAAATAAACTCCATATTCTAGTATTTGTTAACATCCCCGACTCCATCCAATGTAGAATAATATAAAAGACATTAATAGAAGTTGATGGTCTCCCATTTCTAATAGTCTAAAGATATTAGGGGGTTAAAATTTTAAATTAACAAGAGAAGTTAAAAGTAATTGTCATTATTTATTTTTTCAATCAACATTGAAACAATTCTAATTAAGAGATGTCAACAAAACTGAATGCATAATCCAAGCAAAGGAAAAATTTCCTTCTTCAAATTATCACAGTTCATTCCATAATTTTTTTCTACATAGGCTGTAAGTTGTTGCTTAAAAAGAAAGCTGGATATTTTGCTTTTACTTGTCATGAAGCATCTAAACCACCATTTTTCACACCATTTCCCAATGAGAGCCCCATTCTTGATGGACTTGTTTGAAAACCCTGTTAAAACAATGTAAAAGATGTTAAATGTAACTAAATACCAACCACAGTGGTTCAATAATATGGTAATTAAAGAAAACAAATCTTACACTAGCCATCCTTCCAAATAAACCAAATGAAGATGATCTATTCCATTGAGGGGTCATGCTAGTTGCACCACTTGATTTTAGTGTGCATTGTAGGAACAAGAGTAAAGTAGATGCATTTGATAAACAATAAGACAAAACATCATTGCTCTCCCGAGTCTTTAAAATACAAAAAACATTATGTTAGCATTAAAAAAATTTGGAAGAGTATTCATGGAGAAATCCAATAAGATTTTAATATGATTCTTTGATAAGTGATAACTGATAAGAGATATACATTCTGATATAAACTACTCAAAACTGGGGAAATGTAGAATCAATGATACCTCAATTGTTGAACCAGTCGTTTGAATGATACGATAAAAAACACTTGTTCTTTCAACTTCAAATTTATTCCATTAGAGAAGTGACTTATAGATGATACATGTAGCTATAGGTCCTCCATTACTAAAGCCAACATCTTCTTTGATACACTTTATCAATGCATCTTGATTTTCCTGAAACCAAAATAACAAAAAAATGTAGAGTAAGGGAATAAAAATATCGCGAGAGCTTTATAATATAATGTGCCTAAGCAAAAAAGTGATATAACTGGAAATACTAATATAAGAGATAGATAATCCTCCAGAAGGAAAGAATCATATACTTGTTGCCTATCAGTGAGAGTCTTTTGTGGCCTTTGCTCTCCATCAGTGAGCTCTTTCAAGTCGGACATAGGAGTTTGTGAATTCTGCCAAATACATCTATTGGTTAAAATATTATTGAAAAATAATATTACTTATTTAAAATCGGGAGGAGATAACTAAAATTATACATAAAAATATATAATTTGTTTATATTGGAGAACCATGAGTGTATGATCATGATGGAATTTACCATTTTAAGGCACAAAAATGGACAATACATAATGAAAAGTGGAAACTTAACCTTTTTGAGTTAACATCACAAGCCAAACTAGCTTTGGTCTCTACTAAACAATGCTGCAAGATCATTGCCCACACATGGAAATTTGTGCTTCTCACATTCCACAAATGCACCTACACAAGAAAGTACACACAATGAAAGTGCTCACAAATATGCTAACCCCATTGCAGCAAGAAAGGTTTGACAATATCTTGCAGCAATACGAAGACATCTTTGAAGAATGCAAGTCCAATACAATGTGCAATATAACACCAAATCGATTTGAAAATGCCCTCTCCTAAATATATATTCGTATCACAATTCTATTAGAGGAATTATTAACTTCAACATCAAACCCAAGAGCTACTAAATCAAGGCAAGATCTAACCTAGCTCTTCACCATGGAGCAACCCATAGTCCATGCACATAAGAAGGATGATGCCTAGAGCCTATTCATCAACAATCACACACTCAACAAGATCATAGTGAGAAACAAATAACCTTTTTCATGCATAAATGACTTGTTGGACCAATTTCAAAGTGCATAATACTTCGCCAAGACTAACCTCAAATTAGGATACCATTAAGTACTAGGTCAAACTAAAGTTATTTGGAAAAAAACTTTCAAAACCAATTCAAGTTGCAAGCCAACCTCGGAAAATGCACTTTTGGAGCCACATAGATTTAGTACTTGGGCTACATCATTGAACACACCAATATACATGTAGAACTTAGCAAAATCAAGCCAATTTGAGATTGACCAACACATCGTAGCCTCATTTACTTGTGCAATTTTCTCAAACTTTCCAACTTCTATCCCAAATTTGTTCTTGGTTTCTCACATTGCATGGTCACTCAATCAAATCATGCACACACCATTCTCATGGAAACCTACATAATATGCCTTCAAAGAGCTCAACAAATTCCTCTACAAAATGCCTAACATAACACACCCCTTTGAAACTTAGACTAATGCATCTAACTATGCACTCCACCCCATACGCATGAACATTAGATTGTGTATCATTCTGAGACTTTCAATATCATTATTCCTATGAAAAGGAGTTGTATGCCACTATAGAATCTATCAAAAAATGGTGCCACTACATCTTGGGTAAGGAGAGAATCATTCACACCCATCATAACCTACTTTAGTTCTTACATACACAAAGCAAATTGGAAAACATCCTTATAGCAGTTCCATCAAGAGATCAAGCAAAAGAAGAGGGAAGACAAGGCAATCAATTATCTTAGTAGACTACCAGTTCTGGTACTCATGGGTCGTTGTGACTACCATAAGAGGTCATAAGTTGATGATAAGATAGTATAATCCAAGCATAAAGAGGCATGGCAATAAAATGGACTGTGAAAGAAAAGGTATGAAAGTGTAGGGTATAAATATGATCAAATGACCAGTGATATGTTTTACATGACAAATATTGAATGGAAAATCTACAAGTCTCAAGAGGGCAAAGGATTCAAGTCACATCCAATGTGATTAAGTCAGTGACCATGAAGAAGGAAAGGGGCGATGGTTTATGGCAGTCACCTTAAATTGGAAAGGGTGCAAATATTATTCAATGGATAGAGTTAGCTCCCACAATGAATTGTGTGCAAAGAGAATTAACAAATACCTTATGCATTAAACCTTAGGGGTTGTAAGAAGGTGACTTTTAAAGTCAATCTTATGCAATGACATACAAAAGGAACAGTGTTGAGAGAAGAAATGCAAGAAAATAGATCATAGAGCATGAGTCATAGAGCATGAAGTTTTTTGTGGAAAGTCATGTGCATTGATATTCATGAGGAAGAAGAAATACATAATATATGATGTAAGAGAGGGGTAATGCTATGGAGCAATACTAAAGATATAGAGTTTTGATTAGAAATCACAAAGGGGTCAAATCTCAAAGAAAAATAATGACAATTAACTAACAAAAGATTATTTTCATAAGGGAAATGATAGTAATGAGGGTGCAAAAAAGATCAAACACCATGAATAAATCCTAGGATAGTCAAAAATGTCTTCAAGAGATAGTCATTTTAGAAAATTTAAATGGCAGTGACCTTGTGAAGTTGAAAGGACAGTTATATTGACTTTGGATAGTGATTAATGACTATAAATTATGATTGTGTTTTGAGCCCAATAGGTCTCTTTATGATTGTGTTATAAAGGTTTTGACTATGAATCATGATGAAAAACCTCAAGAGCACTAAAGGATTGTCATATTAAATGTATGAGGTCAATGGGCACAAAAGAGGAGCAGAGCACAAACCTAGTAGGCATGATAGAGATAATGTTAATATTCAAATGGCACTCAAATCGATTTCTCAAAGAAGACAATCACCATACATATAAAGGGTAGTCACCTATAAGGACTATCAACTAAGGTCAGTAAAAGATAGTCATGTAAAGGGTAGATTCAAAGGATGACAATCAACAAGCATTTCAAAAAAGTACAATGATAGTCCCCCTCACCAAGTGAGCAATGATGGAAAGAGTTTAGAGTCTTCAAGAAGATGCCAAATCATTAGAGGTAGAAAATTATTTAAAAAACAATCAATAATCAATAAAGGATGGTCTTAATAGTTAAAACAATGTATGAAAATATCAATAAAATGGACTATGAGATGAAAGATCAACAATGCATAATGATTTGATGAATATGGGTGATAGTGCACAATATTTACTTCAATATTTGAAGAAACTTGAGAATGTAGAAAGATTTAAAGTGTGAGAAGAAAGTTGGATTTGCTTCGATATTTGAGGGAACTCTAAAAAATAGTAAGTTGTAAAATGCGAGGAGAAAGTTGGATATCCTTCCTTGAAGTTTATTGGTAAGTTTACTCATAGAGTAGTGAGGTTGGTATGAAGTAATATTTTGTGTTCCACTTTGTTGTACCAGTACTTATAGGTGCTTAGGTTCATGGTGTGTTTTTTGCGTTTATCAACACATCTCTCGTGGGTACTTCCTGTGTTTGTTTTATGCACATCAGGATATCTTTTGTGAATAGTCCCTGCATTTTTTTTAGGAAAATTGGTATATTTTTCACGCATGCTTCCTATGGGTTTTTTAGGAAAATCAATGTAGGAAAATAACATCCACAAATAGATGCTCGGTTACTCGAGTGAGCAATAAGTATTTTATTCAACTGTAAATTGGCTATTCCAGCTACTGACCTTTAAAGTGTTGGTCCGGAGGCATGTAGGTAGAGGAGCTCTGTTTGCTTCGATAAGTTCTACTGCTTTAGCAATAGGGAACATATGAAGTTTGGAGACCACAATTTATAGTCATTCAACACAATATCACCTCATTTAATTTTTTCTAAAATTCACTAAGTTACAAACAAAGTGCTAAAATGGAAATCAAACAAAGAACTGGAATAGATAATAACAAAAAAATTCCAAAAATTCAGGCTTCAATCTCGAAGAAGGTCTGGATTAAATAGTCATTGTAGCCATAATATACAGACAACTCTGCAACAAGTCACTCAATATAGTCCTTCTGACTAGATCCTTTTTCCCTTAAAGCTTTGAAATTGGACAAAATTCTAACTGATAGAGAAAGGATCAATATGTATCATTAATGAACACTATCAAACATAGTCCAAATAGATGAAACAAGTGATGCCTTGTAATCTTAAAAATAATGTAGCAACAATCAAAATTAAAACACCACCCTCTTTTATTCTCCTCTTCTTCAAGCTCCTAAAAATAAGTCCAAAACATATGAACAAAGGCAAAGAATAAGAAAGAGACCGTCATAACCCAGTTCCCCGAACCTTCTAAACCTTCAATTTCACCTCGACATGTATACAAAATAGAAAATGCTCAAGGAGAAATGTCCCCACAGAGTCAATATGGCATGAAGCATATGCGTGGGTGTCTGTGACAAAAAATATTCAATTCAAGAATTCTACATCTCACTCAGGCCAACAAGAGAAAACACAGATAAGAAAGAGACAAGCATTTATTGAACCAAAAGACACAGAGAGATGGAGAAATTATCTTAAAGTCGATGAATAACCAAAGTATACAAGAAGTTAGAATAGCTATCAAATAATTTGAGATAAAAATCAACATGGAAAAATGACATTTATGATCATATTGAGCACTAAACCGTAAACCCAGGGAAAAACACAAGCACCAAATTTTTTTTATTGTTATTCTTCCAAAACTTCTCAAACATCCAATCAACTACTTATATACATGCAACTCCTTTCTTGGGCCATCCTAGATATATCCAAGATCATAAGGCTTGGATACAACAATATATGTAGTACATACTCATGTATTGAATAGATTTCTCTTCCTAGTCTGTATGTTTAAGAATTTTAGGAATAATGAATAAATATAACATAGAATAAAGAATGATTGTTAATGATGGTTGTTTTCACTTACATGCCCCTTTTCACCCTCTATTCATTGTAAACTATGCATAAATTGAACATATTAAAAAAACTATAGCCCACATTGATATTGTATGCCACATTAATCAAACCATATGACAAAAGATAAGCGATCTAGCCTCTTGAATGAATGTAAGTAGAGAAATTTATGCATACCTACAGATGGTACAAAATTTCATGGTTAAGTGGAAGCCTCCCATCAACAACAACATCCAAATATTCGTGTATCTATCTCAATCGAGCCTCTAAACCCTTCATAGCTGTCAATTTTTCCACTAACTTGCTATGCACAAAAGTTAAATTTTAGAGTTATGTCACCATTAAAACAAAAGAAACAGAGCTTTGAAACCGAATCCACACACAACCTAATGTGGTATTCATACAAATCCATACAAACAAACTAAAATCAGAACATTGGAATGGAAACAACTTCAAATTATAATGCAGAGCATGGATTCACTTTACTCAATTGGAGGCACATTTCACAATAATGGGTTCTTCATCTAAAACATTTGTACAAGGTTCAAATATTAAAGAGATTGATGAAAGATAGAGGAATTAAGAAGATACTTGGATGTAGTTTGATTGAAGGTCGTAAACTGGTACATTTTTTTTTTGTAGGAGACATATCACATCCAAAAACATGGAAGAGCTATGCAAAGTAGGAGAAGTTGGATTGGAAAATAAAGGCATCAGGGTATAAAGAATCATTTTTCTACCACCATAGTGAAAAGTTAGCACTTTCTTTCATCTTTGCATATTGGTTTGATGCTTCAAATGATGCACTTCTTATATTGAAAATTGCATTACCTTATTGAGCTTCTCTTTGTTTCAAGAATATTTTAATATTCTCTACTTAACAGGGTCAACCATGTGATGTTGGAAGCTCATTTGGCCTCTCCCCCCCCCCCTCCCTCACATCACTCTCAATTCCCCATACCCGATCATATAACATTAATCATTCATTCATCCATTAATAACATATAACATTCATTCATTCATCCTACATCAATAAAATATAACATTCATTCATTAAAATATTCAAATTCATTCATTCATCCATTAATAATATATAAAATTCATTCATTAACATATAACATTCATTCTTTCAATTTTTACATATTATAAAAAATATGGTTGTCATAATATGATTATTATCACTTTTTTTTTTGTTTCTTTTTTGCAGCTAAAAAAAGTTGAAGTGGAGTATCGTTTTATAAATAATTTGTCCCCCCTTCAGTTTTTATGAGCTCTACTCATGATCTTAATGTATTCCTAGTCGTGTACTCATGACGTGGATGTCACTACAAGGGGGAGTTTTCTGCAATAGCAAAGAAATGTTAAATTGATATGTTTTATTATTGTTGTTGCACGTATTTCATTAATTAAAAGAACATTAGGATGGGGCCACATCATGTTCCTGATCTTGTCTTATAGCCTCATTCTCAACATGTTAAGCACCCTCTAAATCTTGATCTGGAGTTGAAACATGAAAGGTAGCATTAATTAATACACCAATTGCAATTAAATATGTTTAAAAGAAAATTAGCGTGGTCCTCTTTACCTGATGGGGCCACATCATGTTCATGATATTGTCTAGCCTGATCATGCTCAACATGTTGATCACACTCTACATGCTCTAAAGTTGAAACGTGAAAGGTTACATTAATTAATACACCAATTGCAATTAAAGATGTTTAATTGTATTAATCCATACTATGTTTTGCATAACACATGAATATATCTCATACTGGGATGCACACCATGACCTTCATCTGCAGGTTGTGCTCCACCCTCACCAAGCTGCATTCCAATGTCATGTGTAGTATTATCATTGCTTCCCTGTTTAAAACAAATAGGCACATAATTACTTTATGGTGGAAATTAATATTGAATAGATTGCACAAGTATTCAATTTTAAATAAACTTCATTGAGTTTATTTACCTGTGTGTCGGATGCAGTGGAAGCTTTTGTTTTCCTAGTCAAGAGTCTTAGGCATTCAACCACGACTCCATAGCCTTTCTGGAAGGAAATCTTCATGTCCTCTTCTGTGGGCACTCTGTTGAATTCAGAGCACTGCATTTTTGCATAAGATCATGAATTTTGCTTCTATGGTGTGATAAAACCAAAATTGTTTGCAATTTATTATTTGGATGCATTATTTCATTTATTGATACTTACAATTTGTGCGACTAATTTCATATAACCACCAGAGCCAAGTTTGTGTTGCATGTATTTTTCTAGTATTGCCTTTGTTGGGTTCGATGTGTCGGGAAACCTATGAAAATTTTGAAATATGTTAGATTATGTAAAAATAAAGAGTAATCAGTATATAATTATATTGTTGATAATATCACATACCTTCCTTGGCCCGGTGGTGTCTTTCCTTTTTTTCTTTTCAACTTTCTCCTTTCCATCTGACACTGGGTCCTTCCACTCCCTCTCCAGAATCATGGGGGGACACTCACACTTTTTGTTCTTCTCTAAATGTGACCTATATTGGTCCCTCACATACTTTATATAGGTACCAACTTTCTTAAGGACCTTGGTTCAGTTGAATGTGTTATTACCGAAAAACAAAACTAAATGGCTAATGAGCTCATCTTTTAAATCTTGATTTTGGGCATTCCACCGTGTACATATGGTGGGCTCGAAGATCTCCAATTTAATATCATTTCCTACAAAATGATCATGGGATCATTAGTCTAAAAAGAGTGATCAATAAGTAAATTTCAATTGGATTATATATAATAATAATTAAAACATTTTAAAGTACCTGGGACCTTCTCTATCTTTATGGGAATGAAATCCTCAGTCACCACAAATGCGACCAACAATGTTCCTGTACTAGTAATACGGGAAGATCCAGGAAATGCTACTAAAACATCACCAATACTAGTGGCCTCTGCATCCCCAGAAATATTTCCTGATGCATGTTCTGGCATGTGTTCACTGCCAAAGGGTGCGCTACCCGATGTTTGCATGCTATGTGTTGCTAACATTTCAATCGATAATATAGGCATGGATGATGGGGTCGGATGATGTGATGTATGCATAGGAAGATGAGGATTGACACTTGTACCAACCCCTACTCCTCGGGCAGCACCTGCAGTACCCTAATCATGGCCAACAACATCATGAGGATGCAAAAAATATTGTAAAAACAACACATATTTTAGTTCATGACATAAAAGAGTACAAAATCTAAAACAATGAATGAACTTATGTTATAATTAAAGAGCTCATGACAACTTACTTGTAAGTTTTTTGCTCTCTCAGTCAATATTTTAACCCTTTCTCTTATCTCATCTGTTTGAGGCACTATGAATAACAACTGGAGGATTTCTTCATTACATTTTTTTTGGGTCTTCCTTATCATATCCAAAGGGTTTGCAGAATATGTGATGTCATCATTTCATAATAGTGATTGCACCTCCCTATGGATGCTCTCCTCTACTTTTGGTGCCTTTCCCCGATCAATCGACTGCAACAAGAATATTGAGAATGTTATCGAAATTAACCCAATAAACTTATGAAAAAAACATAATAATAAAAAATTTTGCTCGTATCTAATTTGTACAATTACAATGAGGTAAACCTGTCGAGTAGAAGCACCTAAAGATGCATCACGATCTGTGCTCTAGGCCAAAGTCTTCCCCGTACGATCAATGTCCTGATGTGACAAAAAATAAATATAAAAAAACATTACTGAAATGAAACCAATAGACTTACAATAAAAATAATAATAATAAAATGGTATATTGGAGTCATTAATTGGAGGTTGGGTAAAATGGTATATAGTACGTACCACCCCCATAGTTACTTTTTTTGTATCTATGCGATTCAAATTGTAATCGATTAGCAACTCTTCCCCTGCAGTTATTGATTTTATCACACATACGAATGCATGGTTTCCCTCACATGCCTCAAATATGCAATTGGGTTGCTTATTTGTTGACCCAGGTCTTGTACTATTTATAAACCCTGCAATATTCCCTGATGCTTTTGGCCTTCCATCAATGTACATAGCCACTCCTTTATTTTTATCCTTATCTTTTGGTTGTATATAATTTGTTGATAGTGCATACCTATGCATACTTCGTCTATATCGAACTAGCTACATTTAATATTTGTAACTGTAACAGGGTCTGACAAACTCCATCAATTCAATAACTTTATCGTAATAGACCTTTATGCCATCCATGCAAAATAGGCCCAAACCATGTAATGACGATGGTACTATGCGATATATCCTCTCGTTGACACAAAAATAAGTGTTTATCGGAGGAAGTTCCATGGGTACCCATTGTTTTCGTAGATGTTTGTACCTCAAGGGTACCTCAATGTTGCCTATGCTCTCATCATCATAAGAACATGACCCCCTTTAGCAAGAAAAAATTCCATGCGTTTATAGAATTTTATTCTAATCTTTTGACCTCTAGTTGATCTCCCTCTTTTAGACCTACTACATGTCTCGATTTCCTCTTCTCTTCCTGAATTTCCCTTGCTTGAGGAAGACAGATATGAAAAATACCTATTTGGTTGTACCTGCACTCATAAGGATGTTGGATGAAGTTCTTTCATGGTGATGTGATCCCAAGGTGACATTATGATTAATCTATCATTTCATCGCTAGAATTTGACAGGTTATAAGGTAATCAAGTCTTGATAGATTGCAAGTTATTGTTACTACCGTCCAAATGTGTCCATCAAAAATCAAATCTACTTAACGTTTTAACTCCCAAACTTTGTAACAAGTGTTAAATGTGACTATGGTCCACCAGTTACACAAACAAGGCCTCAAATGTATTCTCTAATTGTAATAAAAGGAATTTTTCTCTTCATTCAAGTAAATAAACTTGAAGGGAAAAACCACCAAGTGGTTTATGGACACCTACATGACTAAAAATAGCAGCAAATTTACATTTAATTTCCATATGTCTAAGTGGTTAACAGGGAGGGATTGTGTACTAGGCTTGATTAAGTCATCATAAGTTTATGCTTATGCAATAAAAAATGTTTAAGTCATCTTAAATCTTCCTATGTCTAATTGCTAGGAGACTTTTGGTATATTTTAAGGTAGGATTATTGGTTGCATCAATGTTCTAGTTCTCTATGAAAAGGTTTCAACATCTTCAAATAGTGAAAATTAGTGCTCATAGTCATTTGAAACAACAACATTTTTATTATGTATGATTGTAGGATTTGATAACTTAAAAGAATTGGCTTTCCAACAAACTTAAAGTTAAAAGAAACTTTTTCAGTTTAAGGGGTAAGCACTTTCTTTCATCTTTGCATATTGGTTTGATGCTTCAAACGATGCATTTCTTATCCAAATTCTATCATATTGTATTCCCATCCCATTGTAATTGTTGGAGGAGTTGATACCAAAATTTCATATCAAATACCATGTTCTTGAAATGCTCTAAGATCATTGTTGTACATAAATATATGTGTTCCCTTTCATTTTCATTTGTTTTGAAGTGCTAAATCAGTGTTTTGTGGGAGAAAACAATCAAATATAGGGACTGCCCTATTTTTCCTATGTAAGGGTTTGAGGGCTAAATAGAAATGACATCCACCAATCCACCCACTATCTTGGAGCTGTAACTCGGTGGATTGGTGTGCAACATGGTATGATAGAGGTTCATTGCATTTAGGGGTGTGTTAAAGAAAGAAACTTGGCATTGAATTGATGCCCTAGGGTTGACATGGGCATTTTTCTTGTGAATTTGTGGTTGTTAAGTCAGGTTTTATCAATTGGATGGATATCTTGGTAGAGTCATGGTGACACTATTTGATGGTCCAATATCTATTTCAAAACAAAAATATCTCTAACAAATCTAAGAGCTATTATGGGATGGCATTAAAGGAACCTTCATATGAAGGATATTTTAATGAAGGACCTTTAAATTAAGGTCTTCATTTGAAGGTCCTTCATGAAAAGGTTCCTTTTATAAAGCATTTTGGACATGAAATATTTAAAATAAAAAATACCTTCATTTGAAAGTCTTGACATGGCATCATTTTTGAATAAAGGTTCTTCATTCAAAGGTCATGATGACATCACCTTCAAATGAAGGTTCTTCATTTAACCTAAGGTTTTCTCATAATGCCATCATTGGCAAAGTATGATCAAATTCTTCTTTAATGAAGAATTGGTCTATGTGCCTCTAGTAATCACTATAAATGTTTTTAAGGATAAAATGACAAAATATTGCATCAAGTAGGAGAGAATCAACTTTGAGTTCTTTAAAGATTATATTCCTCTATTCATAATTTTTAAGGGTTGTGTGTGGAGGAGGTTATCACTACCAAGAAGGGAGGAGACCTTTCCTTGCATATGTTTGTGGTGGAGGTATTAAAGAAGAATTGTATACCTCTATTTCTATTCATTAGATCTAGCTTAGCCTAGCATATAGTTGGGCTCCTTTTCCCCTATAAAATTCTATTTTTTTGAGTTTATGTTATGTAAGCGTAATTCCATGCTAGGCATGAAAATTGTAGGTTAAAGAGAATGGGGGTGCCAAAATTATAGTAATCATTGTCCCTTGGTCGTCAATTTTCTCTGAGTGCCCTCAACCTCGTCCTCGGCACTAGTATTGACCTTGTTTTCACTCCTACATACTCTTCCTCGGCGCTAGTATTGAAATTGTTTTCACTCCTCCAAACTATTTGTTGGCACTGGTATTGACCTTGTTTTAACTCCAAACTCTTCCTTGGCGCTGGTATTGACCTTGTTTTCACTCCTCAAAACTCTTCCTCTGTGTTGGTATTGACCTTTCACTTCTCCAATTTTACGAGCTACAACCTGTTTTCATTAGGTTTTAGAGTATGTTAATTAAATTCAAAATTATGGCGCCATTTAGCTAGGTTCGCCGAAAATTCAGGTTCGTCAAAATTTTGACGAACGTCGGGGATAAAATTTAAAAAAATTGAAAATAACACATCAAATATCACAAGTACCCGACGATCATCTCATTTTACATCTTTCATCAGAATTTTTTGTTGGATTTTGTAGTCAAATGAGTTAGTGCTCCTACCCCCCCCCTCTCTCTCTCTCCCACTCCCTCTCTCTCTCACTCCCTCTATATCTCTCCCAGTTTATCTCTATCCCTCTCTCTCAAGTCTCTCCCTCCCACCCTCTCTTAGGTTTCTCCCTCCCCCCTCTCTCTCTCTCTCAAGTCTCTCCCTCCTACTCTCTCTCTCTCTCTCTCTCTCTCTCTCTCTCTCCCTCTCTCTCTCACTCCCTCTATATCTCTCCCACTTTGTCTCTCTCCCTCTCTCTCAGGTCTCTCCTCTTCAAAACAACATATTTGGTGAGTGCCAAATGTGTTTTACCTTGAAACGGTAAAATAGGGGTTGACCTTGTGATTTAGGCCCACATTCTCCTGTATTTGTCTAGTTCAACACTTTATCCGAGTCAAAAACACCTTTTTTTATGCAGTTGACTTCATATTGTACCAATCTATGCTTGATCCATCACCTTTTTACAACCAATCTACATGGTAGACAACTTAGAAGAAGACAGTTTGAAGTTTCTACATCATTTTACATTATCTGTGGTAATATATTCATTTTGGTAATATTGAAATGTTTATATTTAGTATATTTGTTTGTTTTTGACAATATAAACTACATTTCTTTAATGATTTTATTAATCATAACAATTGGACATAGAATTCAACATTGAACTAGCTGGGATTTGCATAAAAAAGTTCAATTTTTATGAGTTTGAAGAACGAAAAAATGAAAAACATGACATTTACTTAACACAAATTTACTTATGAATTCTATTTGCATTGCTTATAGTAGTCCATTTCTAGCATGACTAGTGGAATTCACTCCATTTCATTTTATTTTCAACTAATTTGGAAAACCTAATAGCTTTCATCAATGCTAATGCAAGTGTCCATTATTTTTTTTGTTCCATAAAAAATTCACCTTCATCACATGTGCTTAGATAAATTCAAGTGAGTTGACATAGTTTTTAATGCAAGTTTCCATTCATTCATACCATTTACCTTTCTAATAAATAAAAAAATGGGAAATTTTGTGCAATTGAGAATGCTTATTGTCTTTCTAAGTTACCTCATTGCCAAAGAAATAGTGAATAATTATAAGATATAGCATCACAAACCCTTCTTTGAATGATCTCTAATTTTCTAGAATGTATGAACACTTGAAATATTAGGAGAAAGTAAGTGAAATAACCTTCTATTTATACTTGTTTATGCCAAATTTCCTGAAATTACAACACTACAAGTTGACATCAGATCTAGGAGAATAATATCCCACCAAGAATTTGAATTTAATTTAATTTTAAGCCACACAAGACTCGTACGCTAGAAGTGGCATATGAGTCTCATTAGGCTAGGCTATGGGACACATTTTTCAAGAAATTATTAGATTAATGTGAAATCAAGATCGTGGCTCTAAAACCTAGGTGGGACCCATATGCCCAAGGTGGCGTATGAGTCCCATATCACTAAATCTGGACCACATAATCCAAAAACATTAATTTCTGATTGGTCATGTTATATATATGTGTCGAGATTATCCTCAAAAAGATGCATTAAATGAGGCTTGCAGATGCAAAATAAGGCATAAAGAAGCCCAATTAATGAATGAAACCCTAGATTAGTGTGAAAGTGTGATACACCACTTTACAACACCCTCAATAAGGCACAATTAGGTTCATTTAGTTCACAAGGGCCCAAACAAGTGTGGAAATGTAATAGATGACATTTTTTGACACTATAGGTCCCAAGATTGAGATCAAGTAAGACATTATCGATGGAGAAGAGTTGACTATGTATATAGTCATGGTTTGATGTTAGCACCAGAAAAGTGACTTTTGATAGTCAACTATAGTTTGATCATTCTTGATTGTAGAGTGAATCCATCGATGATTGGATAACGTAGATTCAACATTCTTTTGAGAGATGGCTAGAGTGTTGCATGTCTTTTGAATTTTTTTTCAAAATGTTCATTATGAGGGAGAAAATATGGAATAATGACCATTTTTTTCTAATCCTTATTATGGGGGAGTACATAAGATAATAAACATTACAATCTAAATTAGGATTTTGTTACATGCAATTATGTTCGAATGACAGTAATTATAAAATTTAGTTTGATATTTACTTATATAAATAAACATCTAAATCAATAATAAAGGTGTGACACTTTTATGTGAAATATTATTTTCTATGTTGTCAAATTTTGTTTATAATTTTTAATTTCTATGAATATGAAGCATGTGATAACTTGGATAAATCTCCATAGCTATTACATCAACTGTTACACCCCACCCTAGATTCCTAAATTACTTTTCACTTTATGGTAATTATTATGATGAATGATGAGATTAGGAATCCTTGAAAGTTGCTGATTACTATGGATTTGGGAAATGATATGTTACTACATTTAAATGGAATGTTGAAGATTATTTGATGTCATGAATATGATGAAATACAATGAGATGACTCTATTTCTTTAAACCAAATGATTAATGTATATGTAATGATATGATCATGCTATAATGTTTTCCAAGCTAACTAATTTGTTTCTTGAGTGAGATTGCAGGAGCAATCTAAATACCCTGAAAGAGAAAGAGGGGGAGTATCACCTGGGAGGAGGGTGACATTGTGGATTCTCTAGATATTCCCTTTGAGCTAGTGATGGTCATGTATGAGTCAAAAAAACTAATTGGTGTAGGGTATGTTTCTTGCATGCTTGAGGCAAGCCAACCTATGTCTACTTATCATGTTACTCACTTTGCTTTGAAAGGTGGTTTTAGGGTTCTTTAAATTGTCTTGCTTCTTTACATATAAATATACATATGAGCAAATATAATTAAGCATATTCATGGATATATTCACACTAATAATGAACATATTGGAGCGATGATTCTATTTCGACAATTATTCCATGTCTCAACATAATTATTAACATCACAATTCATGATTATAATTTTTCCTTATTAAATTTTTAGTACCATCCTTTTATTAATGTAGTTTCAAAAAAAGGTAATCCTTTTTCACACTTAATTTGGATAATTGACATAAATTTGAATTAATTGTATCTTGGAATAGTGTTGTAATGTGTTGCATACATTCACGTCATTCTAGGTTCCTTATTTAATTAAAATATACCTTAAATTGTCCTTTGCAAGAGTTTTGTAACACACTTTCATATTTTTCTATAGTTTATTTAATGAATTAAGGTTAATGGGTCCCTTTTAATGAAATTTACCTCTGTACCCTATTTAGTTGTTGTAAAGTGTTCTAACACACTTTCACATTTATCTAGGGTCCCCTTAGTTAATTGGAGTTAATTAGCCCCTTTAATTCAAATTTAAACTTTATTTATGACACTTCCCAAAGATCTATCCCAACACCCACAATTCAAATTTCATAACAATTAATTGGGAAAAATTAGGGTCCTAGAAATTGGTGCTAGGACCCATTTTCCGTAGGTGGAAAATGGGTCCTCCCTCTATAGGAACCCCCTTTATCAGTTGATTATAAATGGTTTTTTAGTGATCTTTCCATCCCTCAAGGTTAGGTCCTAGAAAACTGAGCCAAGACCCATTCGCCCTAGGTGGCGAATGGGTCCTCCCTTAATGAGGACCCCCTTTTTGAATTTCATTGTGGCAAGAATTTAATAATATTTATTTCTAGATCTGGTGTCGGCTTGAATTATTTGAATTAGAGCATTACAATAGCATTTTCAAAGACATTCAAGGGAAGATTATCAAGAGTTTATTGCAACAATTCAAATTCATTTCATCATGTCAAGGGTTTAGTGCATTCACACATGTTGTTGAGCTAGGAAGGTTGATTTAGCATTGAAGATATACTTGCATGCATTATTTCAAATCATATTCAAGGATCAATATCTACATTCTTCATGGCCATCACATGTTAGATTACAGATTTGTATTATAGGACTTCATATCCAAGGTATCTACATTGCATCATTTCATGTTTCATGCTTCAATTTCATTGCCTCGTCATTTGGTTTAATTACCTACAAGGGGTTTGACTTAGGAAAAACCCTATTCACTAACAATCAACAAGTTTTCTTCCCTTGAATGTGTGTTTGCAGATTTATAGGTTGAAGATCAAGTGGAGTAAAGATTTGGAGCAATATTGTTAAAGTTGTCAAGTTGCAAAAGTTGTCATTTAAAGTGCAAAAACAAAGAAGTGAAGCTACATAATTAAGTATAGGTTTTCAAGAGATGACAATCAAGAATTTGAGAGTGCAAACATCAAGGAAAATAACCCATATCTCAGTTTTAGAAACCCTAACAAGGACCCATTTCCCACTAAAGGAAAATGAGTCCTTTGTGCCCTAAAAATAGGATTCTGTATGCAAGGTAGAAACCTCTTTGAGGTCTAAAAAGTTCCCTCGTAGTTGCTATAATAGCTAGGTATCATTTCTGATTTTTGTTTGCATCTTTTGCCTCTCGGAATTACATCAAATCATAGTGGTTCTTTGGTGAAAAATTCTAGTGGTCTATCTTGATCTTGGTAAACCCTATTTTCCACCTAATCAATTAATATGTAAATTGGCTTATAAATCCATGGAATTAAAGGCAAGACTTGAATCTTGTTTAAAAGGAAGAGCTCTTTTATTTTATTGGGTCGCTTGACTCATTATTGAGGAGAATTTCTTTATATTTTAAGAGGTGACATATATATTTTAATGCCTTGATGGATATTGAATTTGAAACAATAATGTGAGCCGCAATTGAAGTTAATAAAGGTGGTGAAAGTTAATAGTTTTAATGTTTCCAACCATTGTTGGTTGTAATATATTTCTTAATGTCTAAAATTATCTTTAAAGAAATTATTGCCATGGGTGGTTACCACAAGGTGGCGCAACACCAAACTTTTCTTGATTTTAAATACCACATCCAACAGTGGCTCTCTCTCTCCATGCCATGATATTGAGAAAAATATTTTATCTAACTTAATTTGTCTTGGAGTGGATCAATAGTTTTAGGTAGGCAGATATGTATCCCATAGGGATCTATAGCCGATTCTTGGAAATCGTCTAAGGAATTGCTTGATAGTGGGTAGTCGATGTAAATAATAACTTGATATCATTTCTAAGTGGGGGGAAATTTGATACAAAACAATAGTGAGATGAATCGATTATTAAAAACCTTTCACCAATCCCAGGAAATCATTTTTGAGAAGATATATAAGATAGTCAAAACACATCATGGTTCACGAGGAATTAGAATATATGAGTAGTTACAACAGTTACCTGATGTCAGAAGGAAGTCACATAATATGTCTATAGAAATTGTCTCAAAAGGATGTCGATTTGGGGGGAAAATCACATGACTATAGAGACTGTACATAATGAACTTTTGAAAAGTCATTAGAAATGGTAGAATACTCCCTGCCTGGGCCTGCAAATACGCATTCATAGACTTTCCACAAAATGTGGGAATCATTCACAAGATACATGAAATATATAGTAATTTCCTCAAATAAATGCTACCTCATATAGCTGCATGCGATTGGTGGGAGCACAAAGGAGGTGTGTGAAATGTTGGCAAACTGTCTCAAGGAGATGTCATGAATTCATTGCAGATGTTTTAGAAACTTCTAAGAAAATGCAAAGTAACAGTGGTAATATCGAAACCCCATGAATGTGCAGAGGTTAAATATTTGAAGATAATATATTTCATGCAAGTGTCTCTACCCATCTCTTTAAATCTCCATGTTTAAATAAGTTCATTTTATGGATTATTTTTGGAAAGAGTAAGTTCCTCAAGGTATAAAACCTCTTTTGAAAGTTTATGACCATGAATGAATCATGAAAACTATCATTGAATTATATGAGCCTCTCTTTATTCCTAAGACAAATGATTTTGTATTCCTAAAGCCTTTTACTAAATGTAAGGGTTTGCAAAAAAATTTCTTAAATGAACTCATGTGAAGTTAATATCAAACCATATTTTCCTTGTGAGTATAGAACCAAGTGGCAAGACTGAGAGTATAAGAAATTTAGTACAACCTTAAGCACGGTTAGGTGCTAGTTATGGATGAAAATGGTTACTAGTGGAGGAATAGTTTTTGTGATTCCCTCTTCCTGAAAGAATATGTGAATGGAATGATATAATGTAGAGAACTTATATTTTTCTTTATCTCGAAGGGATAAACTCCTCAAGGGTTTTTTTTAATGTTTTGAAGCCTTCCCAAAGGGGGTATTTTGTGTATAATTGCTTTACACTACAATAAGACTAGATAGGTCAAGTTACTGCTTTTGTCCGCAAGAAATGCCTTGAGTCTTAATTTTGAGAGTAGACAACAAGTTTGAGTCATCATAGGTCAGAATCTTCTAAATTACTAGGTGTATAATCTAACGATGGCATAAGTGTCATCAATATTGTTAAGAGGCCTAAGAATAGGTGAGAAGGTAAAACCTGTGATTCGGGTTAGGGCTTGAGTTAGAGTCAAGAGCTTACACCTTAGTAGTTACAGATTCATAAGGGGATTCAATGCTCAGGGTATTTTATCAAACAAGACATATCTCCAACTTGGTGAGTAAGCACTTATGATATAAAAATTTACTATTGTATGCACCTAAAAATGGTTTGGAGAAAATTAATAAAATACTAGCTATTTAATAAATAAATCTTAATTCCTCTACTTATAAATAAATTGCAAAATTTATTTATATAGTTCATTTCTTAATTCTTCCTATCTAAAATCATTTTCCTTCTTGATTTAATTAAATAAGCAAATCTAACTATTTTTTTTAATTTAATTAATTCCCTCACTAAATTTGAATTTTTAAATTCAATTTTGTCACATTTCTACATAATTCTCCAACCTCCTTCCACCTCATCTTCCACCTCAGCATGTGTCTCATGAATTTAAATATCTCTCATTTGGAAAATAGAAATTTTCATCAACAAACTCCTAACAAGATGGTAGACACATGGCTTCTCCTTCCATTTGATGCTCTTCAAAACTTGGCCATTTGTTCTCTTAAAGGGGACAACCTCCATGATTCCCTCCAATTTCCTCACTTTCTACCGCCGATCTCTATGGATCATAATCTCAATCGTCGAATCCTACCACATCACTTGCTGCCTTGGAAAAATCTATAAATAGAGGCTCATTTACAACTTTTGGGGGGAAGATGCAGCATAAACTTACTCTGCAAAATTTCCTACAAAATTTGAGAGCATTAGTATAGCATCTTAGTTTTGCATTTAGCATTTGATTTGAAGTAATGTTATAATGGAAAATTTTCGTTATAGAATCTTAGTGGCTGCATTAGTTTTATAGTATTTCTCATTGTATTTCATGTAGATTTACATTTTATCATAGCAATCATTTTAACATCACTTTAAACACAACAACATATCATCTATCATTCAACATTGTATATCAAAATCCACAATCATGTTAATGTAGGCACATAGTCTTGCATTTCATATATCATCTCATTTCTTAGGCTGCCATTCAATAATTCATGTGCAACATGTACAATTATGAGAGAATTCATGAATTAGAAGATCCCTGAGATTAGAGAGAAATGAAATGATTTTAAAAGAATAGTTTTAGCAGCTTGTTTTGTTATTTCAATTTCCTTAATGTAAAAAATTTCATTGGTGTGTGGTTTCAAATTAATGTTTCTTTACCCATAATTTACATCACACATAAATTGGCACCCACCCTGGGGTCGAGCCCCGTATTTTAACAATTTTCTGGTGAGTTTTGTCCATAGGTTTAGTTGATGATTCTGATGTAGTGCATCCAAATAATCTTTTGGCACATAGGGTTCCTGTTCTGGTGCAATTTTTCTTTTCTTTTAGCGCATCAGGTCACTGTTTTGTTGCACCCAGTGGATCTTTCGGGGCATCTAGTTTATCAATGCACTCGATCACTGATTTAGCACATCTGGGGACTCTTTTAGCGCATATGGGTTTCTAGCGCATTTAGTCAATATTTCAACGCATATGAGGTTTGTTTTAGAATATTCAGTTTTATTCGCGAAAATTCAAAATGATGAAAAATAATTTATATCTCTTTGTTTTGCAGGTATTATAAACACTATCAGAGAATTTGTTGAAACTATTAAACGTTGTCAAAGACAAACAAACTAAAATTACTAAGGATAGTTTTGCAGGGGCTGAAGTTTTTGTTATTTCTTTTGATTAAATTAGGAACTTAGCTTAATTAGAAGGATAATTTAACAAACATGTCTATTGTACTTGTGGAGTGGTAGGAATATGCTCTCCCCTTAATTGGGTGGTAAAAAAGCCAGACCCATTATTTTTATTTTATCCTTAAAGGGCTTGCCTGGTGGGAAAAAGTAATCACACCAGTGAACGACCAAACTGAGAATACGCTAAAGCCAAGTGACTTCCACCCGATACATAAGTGTGGGTACTTGAGGAAATGTCAAGTATCACGAGGATTGTTCTAAAAAGAAGGGTAACAATGGTCTCTTTCCGTATGGATGATTCCCCATGAACAAAATGCCTATACTAGAACCTTCTTGTTATAGAAAGCCAAAATCCCATTTCTATTTGTTGGTGCAAGAGGTCTAACCTCTGAAGTCGTCCCATATTCTTCATGCTTTTAGTAGAGATGAAATTTTTTTCGTGGGAGATTCATGTGAACTGAAGCTTCGCTAACCTGAGAAGTGAGTGCCAAGAAAGGGGGAGCCATTGTGGTCAAGATTCTAATCATCTGCTAAAAGTTAGCACAGCTGGAGTAAAATCCAAGTGAGAATCTAGTGAATACTGTCCTACATAGCCTTAAGAATTGTACTTGTTTGATGTGTCTGACATGTGTGTTTTAAAATAACATTCAAAAACAAAACATCACTCACATAAATGTACAACCATTGATTAAAAAAAAACATCCATTCCAACAATCAATTCCCTACCAACAAAATAGGAAAAATCAATCAAACTATCATAAAACAGTGGCATTCCCCCAGTTTAGCGCATCCATTGACTAATCTGGCACATACCTTTCATATTTTAGTGTATCTATGCCATTATGCAATGCACACATTCCATATTTTAGTGCATCTGCGCCATTCTGCAACATATACCTTCCATACTTTAGCGCATCTGTGCCATTCTGTAGCACATGTCGTCTATATTTTAGCACATACATTGACTTTTTTGATGCATACCAACCATCTTTCAGCGCATCAAAGCCATTCCTTAGCGCATATGTCTTTTAGCACATCTGTGCACTGTTATAGCACATCCAAAAAAATTTAACCAGAGAGCTAAATTTGAACTTGTATCTGACAATTGAAACCAGATTATGAGATTTATTCTTGATCAACATTTATCCCCTACCCCAACTTGCTTTTAACTTGGTGAAACTAGCAGTTGCAAGTGAAAATCCTTTACCTAAACTTTGATCAAACATCTAAAAGTGCCTCATCATCACACCTATCTCCGATTAGCAACTAAGTTTTACCATCAGGACCCATCATCCTTTATTAGGATTCATCATCCTTCATCGTGAAACAAACATTGTATAATCAGATTTAACTTGGTCCTTTTGGCACTCCTAAACAACGATCAAAGCTTAGTAAAT
Source organism: Sequoiadendron giganteum (assembly GCA_007115665.2). Taxonomy (NCBI): domain Eukaryota; kingdom Viridiplantae; phylum Streptophyta; class Pinopsida; order Cupressales; family Cupressaceae; genus Sequoiadendron; species Sequoiadendron giganteum. Next base: position 286,684,341 of record CM021106.1, read on the forward strand.
CTTCATCACTTATATTCCCATTTCAACAAGATCCAAAAAGAAAAAAATTAAATGAAAGGAAATTGAAACTCAAGACACCATGTGGCTAAATAGGAAGAAAACCACTTTTTCAAACTCCATCAAAATGAAATAGATGGAATAACAAAGGAAGATGTAGAACACGCACAAAAAGATCCTCGATTCCACAAATTCTTGGAAAGGATTTTTGAAAAGGACGAAGAAAAATACTTGTTGATGTTAACAAACAAAGGCACCAAATTACCACCTGATTTTGATGTCAATAAATTAAAAGGAGCACCTAAGACATCAAGAACCAATGATCCCATGGATGCTTTGACACAACAGATGCAAGCCCTCCAACACAAAATACAAGAGATGCAAAGAGGCAACAACAAAAAGATACTTAATACAAGACATCTACCCATATCCTTTTGATCTCGCTGTGAACATGATACCCTTTCCTAAGCATTGTGAACTCCCAAAGTATGATAAATACAATGGTAAAATAAATCCTATAGATTGCGTAAGGGAATTTTGAACCACGAGCCTTGAATTTGCACATGAAGAGACTTATTTAATGAGATTGTTCCCACGAAGCTTAGGTGGACAATGTATGCAATGGTTTTCACAACTTCCACCTGAAATAAGATCCTTTCAAGATTTGGTTAATAGATTCATCACCCAATACTCTTATAATATCCAACACGAAATTACCATGAAAGACATTTGCAATACAAAATAGAAAAACGGTGAATCATTCCTCATATTTTTGCAAAGATGGAGAAGATTGTTTGCAAGATATCCTCATGCCATAACTGAAAAATAAAAGATACAGATCTTCATTGATAATTTAAATGATGATATGAGCTATAGATTTGAATTGCAATTTCCACCTACCTTTGAGAAATTGATTGAAAATGGAATCAAAATCAAAGAAGCTTTGGTCAAGAGGGGAGTCTTGAAAATTTACAATAAAAAAAACTCAGTAAATTCCTCTAATAATTATAATAACAATGATGAACCAAATTTTTAGCAGAGGAACAAAAATACTGGCCATAATGATGCTTCAGCTGAAACAAAAAATGCAAAACCTATGTTTAACTTGACAACAAATGCTACCAAGACTAATCAAAACAATAATCCAACCAACAATCAAAACAATAATCAAAACACCAATAAAAACAATAATCCAAACAATGCTCCATCTCGACCACCACCATATCAAACATCATGAAATCAGAGGAAATTCACACCTTTGGGTCAATCACTCAAATCCGCATTGAAATAACTTCTTGCAGAAAATCTTATGACCTTACTCGAAACCCAAGGTTTTGAGGAAAAAGTAAAATCATCATGGTGGAATGATGCCTCTTACTGCGAATTTCATCAATGAAAAGGCCATCAAATGAATAACTATATGCAATTAAAGCACAAGGTGCAAGACTTAATATAAAATAATATCATACAAATAAAAGGACCCCAAACAAACGTTGATCATGATGCATTCAAGAATCCCTTACCAAATTATGAAAAAGGGGAATCCTCTACAACGAACAAAAAAGGGCAAAATGTAAACTCTGTTCATGATACTCTCATCCTTCATATTTTGGCAATTGAGGATTAGACAAACAACATTAAGATCAATGAAACACAAGACATTGTTGCAGCCAACAATCAAATTAATGACGCTCCAATTCAACATGGAAAAGACACCACTATAGCTAAAAATAAAATCAAGGAAACCAACATCACATCAAATCAAGACATGGCTGCAATGGACAACCAAATCAACGTCATTAAAATCAAAGGGAAACAAGACATCATGCCCGTAAATACAACCACGAGAGCACAATCCAAATATGTATTAAAAGGAAGCACATCCAAAACACTCGATTCCTCATCACATCAATAGAACATTGTTGATCAACTATAAAAGATTCCAGCACAAATATATATATTGGAACTCCTCAAGATTTCACCAGCCCACAAAGAAATTTTGGAAAAGGCCCTACTGGACACAACCGTACCAACGGATTTGGAAGTTTGTACATTCCAAGCCATGGTGGGGCATTTGATTTCACTTCATTGCCTATCATTCTCAGAAAATGACAATGCATCCATCACTCATCCCCATAACGCAACACTCCACATTGAGGTCTTAATACATAAAAATTGAGTCAAGTGTGTTCTAATAGATGGAGGAGCCAATCTCAATATATGTACTTTAAAGCTCATTTGTACACAGGGATTCTCAGAGAATGCAATAGATTCGAGAAAAAATATCACCATCAAAGCCTATGATGATGAGGAAAGATCTTCACAAGGACTAATGGTGTTGCCAATTTAGGTGGGGCCGATTTGAAAGGACCTAATTTACCAAGTTCTGGACAAATAATTGACATACAATATACTCTTGGGTTGCCCTTGGATCCATGAGATGCAGGCAGTCCCCTCAACTTACCATCAATGTTTAAAATTCCCTTGCAATGGGCAAGAGATCACCATTTAGACTGATTCCAATAGTCCTCAGTATTGCAGCACCCTCAAGTCAGTCCACGATGTCTTTTTGCCCCATAACAGAGAAGCTCTCACATCCACATCTACCACCCCAAGTAATTCAAGCCAATCGATTTCCTTGTCAAAACTGCTTGTCATGTCCTCAAATAAATAAAGCCAACCAAGTTCCTCGCTTAAACAACCTGAGAAAAAAGGAATAAGCTACCCCTTCTACCTCCACCAATCATGAAGCCTAACTCAACGCTTTGTCTAAACAATTTGAGAAAAAGGTCCAAGTTAAAGATAAAGGCGTGGGTGAATATTATATTGAGCAATCCCTATCTCTCACAATTATCTTTCCTAAAGTCCTCTGGTCAACCATCAACTTGAACACAAAATTCCTCACAATTTGTCACACTTTTTGATGGTTGATTCATGAAAGCAGGCACTATAGTTGATGAAGTAAAAGATAAAGATGTTCTAAACTGGCTTTACAAGGATGAAGTCGAATCTCAAGCAACAACAACTAATATACAAACAACACAATATGGCAAAGGGTTTTCAATATTGGAGAAAATGGGATACAAAGGAAAAGGTCTCATGGGCAAGAGAAAAGAAGGCATCGTGGAACAAATATAACCCATCTTAACTAATCCAAAATAAAATACAAGGCTGGGATATAAAGAGGAAACAAAAGAAGAAACCACCCAGAATGTTGCTAAACGAATCCTATAACTACACGCTAGTAATAACTATTAAATTGACTCAAATTAATATGAGTGGGATTCTTTACTTGAAGATTCTTGTCATGACAAGGGAATTGATGTGATACAAATGTATGCACCCATATGTGAAGAGGGCCAAAATTTGGGGTCAAGACCACCTGAATTTGGATCACAACCTATTGATGGCTCTAGCGAGGATGATCAGACTCTGAGTGAGACAAATCATTCAAAGGAGAGTTACATCATAGACCTTGACATTTCTATCAAATTGATTGACGATGTCACCATCGTGACCCTCACTACCTTTGACTTAAACCAATCTAGCGATTCCCTACCTCTAGTACATCCCAAACTTATCAACTGGAACCAAACCAAGCCTCTCAACATCCCTGTCTTTTCAAATGATGATGCCATTGCCAACTTCCTCTATGCTGGCAACCCCAAAATATGTTGCACTATTGAATCTTATAATGAATTTTCCATTCAAGGGAGTGTCAAATCTCTCAGCTACAAAATGAATAATATTAAAAATTGATCTAGTGGTGAAAACCATTTTGTGGTAGTATTAGATCAAGAAAAAGTAAAAATTTAGAGCACATCCAATGGTGAAAACCTCTTTGAGGCACCGAAGGATGAGATATTTGACACTCTTCCTGAACACTCTCAAGAGAGATCAAAAGTATTGATTGAGCCCACCCAATCCATCAACATTGGCATAGTAGAAATAGTGAAGACTCTACATTTAGCGACGTCCCTGATAGAACAAGAAAAACCAAGCTTCACCAAATTCTTTGAAGAGCGAAAAATCAACTTTGCTCAGTCCTATGTAGGCATGCCAGGGATAGATCCATATTTAACCATGAATCATTTATCCTTACCACCAGGATTAAAACTAGTGAAGCAGAAGTTAAGGAAAATGCATATGCATATTGCCCTTTTGTTGAAAATAGAAATGAAGAAGCTATTGGATGTAGGGTTCATCATACCAATTGATTATGCCGAGTGGATATCCAAAATTGTACTAGAGTTTCAAAACCTAACAACAATATATGGATTAGCACAGATTTCAAAGATCTTAATAAGGCTTGTCTGAAGGATGATTTTCCTCTACCTAACATAGACATCTATGGACCGAACAACAGGACATGTCATGTTTTCTCTTATGGATGTATTTCGAGGATATAACCAAATAAAAATTTCACCTAAGGATCAAGATAAAACAACCTTGACATGCCCATGGGGCACATTCTGTTGGAACGTCATGCCCTTTGGACTGAAGAATGCGGGAGCTACTTATCAGCGAGCCATGGCAACAATATTCCATGATATGATGCAAAAATTCATGGGAGACTATGTAGATGATCTATTGGAAAAATCATACACTAGAGAAGGACACCTAGAGATCCTAGATAAAATCTTCACTAGACTAGAAAAAATCAATGTATGACTAAATCCAAAGAAATCTGTATTTGGCATGACATCTACAAAAAATTTGTGATATATAGTTTAAGAAAAAGGAATTGAGGTAGATCCCACGAAAGTCAAGGAAATAATGGAAATGCTGCCTCCCAAGAACATCAGTCAACTAAGATCCCTCCAAGGAAGATTTCAATCTATCAGAAGATTCATCTCACAATTAGCAAACAAGACCCACCCTTTCACTCACTTGTTACACAAAAATGTTTCCTTCAGATGGGATGAGAAATGTGAAGCCACTTTCAACCAAATAAAAAAATATCTAATGAGTCCCCCAGTCTTAGTACCACCAACAAAAGGAAAACCACTCTTATTATACATTGCAACAACTACAGTATCATTGGGAGCTTTTCTAGTGCAAGAGGATTCAATAGGAAAAGAAAGGGTGATCTATTATATCAAGATAACATTAAACGAACATGAAATCAATTACACATACATTGAAAAGGCTTGCCTGGAAGTAGCGTTCACCACTCAACAATTGCGACATTATATGCTAACTCATACCATCAAGTTAATAGCCAAAATTTATCCATTGAAATATTTGCTCAACAAGGCAAATCTAACAGGAAGACTGACAAAGTCGGTAATGATACTCAATGAGTTTGACATCCAATATTTTGATAGGAAATCCATCACAGGTCAAGCCATCATCGACCAACTAGCTGAAGCACCATTGAATGATGATCATCCTCTACACATTGAGTTTCCAGATACTGATGTCCTTACCATAACAAGAAATTAGTGGATACTGTACTTTGATGGATCATACACTCAACATGGTTCGGGAGCGGGAATTTTATTTGTCACTCCCCAAGGGCATATTAATCCAAAATCATACAGACTGATGTTCCCCTACACCAACAACATGGCAGAGTATGAAGCACTCATCATTGGAATCAAGGTGGTTGTAGGGTGTAAACTCACAAAGTTGCAAGTCTATGGACATTCTCAACTGGTCATAAATCAAGTCAATGATGACTATCAAAGAAAGGAAGACAAGATGATGCCCTACAAAAGAATGATTGATGAATTTAAAAAATAATTTTTTACTATCAAATTTGAACAAATCCCAAGAATAGACAACAAAGTTGTTGATGCTATGGCCTCTATTGCTTCTTTGTTACAAATTCCAGATAAAAGGAGTCATTATGATTTCATGGTGGAACAATTATTTACCCCTACCTATGATGATCTTGAGTCCGAAGTTGTTTTCCATTTAATTGACACTGATACCTGAATCTATGGTAAGATCTACACCTACCTAAGAGATAACACCCTTCCACCCGACCTATCACAAAATAAAAAATGAAACTTCATCCATCAAGCCACTCGACACACCCTTATCGTGGATGTACTTTACCGATGAGGTCTTGATGGAACTCTCCTTCGATGTCTGGAATATGACGTGTCTAAAACAACCTTATAGGAAGTTCATGAAGGTATCTATGGAACACATTCAAGTGGTCTTACCCTAAAAAATAAACTCCTACATTTGGGGTATTACTGGCCAAATATGGAGAAAGAGTCTTTCTAGTTTTTCAAGAAATGCAAGAAGTGTCAGATCCATGGTAACCTCATACATGCACTGGCACAAGAACTTCAACCATTTGCATCAACTTGGCCCTTTTGTCAGTGGGGAATATCCATCCATCTTCTAATGGGCACAAATTCATAATCACGACCACCAAGTAATTCATGAAGTGGGTTGAAGCTATTCCTTTAACTACCATCACTAGAAAATAGATCACATCCTTCATCCTAAATTACATCATCTGTCGGTATGGAATTCCTCAGCCCATTATCACTAACAATGCTAGATGTTTCAAAAATCAGGATGTCCAAGAGCTTTGTGAAAGGTTTCATATCCAACATCAGTTTTCTACACCATACTACCCTCAAGGGAATGACCATGCAGAGGCCTCAAACAAAACCATCTTGAGAATCCTAAAGAAAATAGTCAATGAGGGTGGATGTGATTGGTACGTCCAACTGAACCTTGCTCTGTGGGCATACCGTACCAGTATCTACACCCCGACAGAAGCCACACCATATGCTCTCGTCTATGGATTAGAGGTTTTTTTTTCCATCAAGGTTGAATTACCTTCGCTCTGAGTGTCATTGGAAGGTATCATCTTAGATGAAGACTACTGGGTATCTAGATTACAAGAGTTGGAACTATTGGATGAATATCGTCAGCTTGCAGTTGATCACTTGAAAGCATATCAACAAAGAATGTTAAGAATTTATAATCACAAGGTCAAACCAAGAACATTTTAGGTCGGTGATTTGGTACTGAAGGAAAATCTATGCAATCAGCAAGACAAAGAAAAGAAGGGAAAGTTTGAACCGAATTGACTAGGACCCTTTGTCATTGTATCAGTCTATGGATTAGGAGCATATCAGCTATCCACGCTTGAAGGGGATTATTTTGAGGAACCTATGAACAACCTCCATCTCAAAAATTTCTACACCTAAATCATCTAGTGCACATTGAAAAGTCTTGAAGAAATACATAAAAATAAAAAAAAGTCCTGAAGAAATAAAAATAAATAAAAAAAAGTCTTGAAGAAATACAAAAAAATAAAAAAAATTCTTGAAGAAATACAAAAAAGCAAAAAAAGTCTTGAAGAAATACAAAAAAAGAAAAATTCCTAAAGAAATACAAAAAAATACAAAAAATACAAAAATACAAAAAAAATCAGAAAAAAAATTGTTACTTTGGTGAAAACCTAGCAAATAGGCATCTTGGTATCAACAAAAAAATCATAAAATTTGACAAAAGTGCAATAAAAACAAGTAGTGAAAACCCGACTAACAAGCATTATTTACGATGAGTTGGCTTCTCCATCTGTTGGAACGTGTGTCGATCGTTCACCTTCGCTATCATTACACATACATTCTTATCATAAAACGACCCTCATATACATATCTAGATATTGTGGTCGTGTCCCACTTTGGATTGGTTATCATTATACACACCCATAATAATTGGTTTGTTTCTCACTGGGGGCAAAATCCCGAACTCACTGGGGGCAACCTACTTTGAGCTTAAAACAACAGGCAAACAACAACAAGACAACCCGACAAAAACAACAATCACACTAAACATATCAACATTGAACATCAATCATAATCCATCAAAAAATCGACCATCCAAATCAACATCAAGACTAACAAATTAAATCTCACTGGATGATTATCTTCTGAATCGTGGTTTTATCACTCTAGCACGAATGTTCAATTGTTGTATCTTGATTGTTGTTATCATTTCTCTAGAGAAACTCAAGGGTGTTATGGACTAGAGAAGCTATGATGGAGAATGATATTTTCCTTTGTCTATTGTCTATGAGTTGATCATTATTACTATGTAAATTCGTCGTGGGACATGATCCACAAAGTATCATTGATGACATTCTAGATTTGCCTAGATGTCTAGCAGTATTCAGGTCATCTCGGTTCAAGTATGCTTAGATGCTTGTATCAAATTGCAATATTAAAAAAAAATCATGGAAGTTGTACTCAGGTCATCATGGTCTAATTATACCATCGATGTTTGTACTAACTTTCAACATAGAAAAAATATCAATGATGATACCAAGCACAACAAATCGGTTGACAACCTGGCAACTTTGCACAGTTAGATTTTGCACAGCTAGGGTAGATTGCATTCATTCTAGTTTTGCAACTTCATTTTAGATTTTTCCAAGGTTGGAAGATTTCAAAATGATGTTATCTTTCTCATTAAAATATTGAGTACATTTGACATTAACAAACACATAAGCATTCACATATAGTTGCATAATTGGTTACAAGTAGCTTCATAAGCATTTTAAAGTTACACCATGCATTAGAAAGGCATTATCATTATCCATGCATTCATACATCCATTCATTTTCATTTACAAAATCCAAAATCATAAACCATCCATTCATTCATACATCCCTACATTTGCATTTACAAAATCCAAAATCATAAACCATCCATTCATTCATACATCCATACATTTGCATTTATAAAATCCAAAATCATAAACCATCCATCCATTCATTCATACATTAGAAATCATAAAGCATCTATTTATGCATTTATCATACATTTGCACTTGAAAATCGAAAAAAACTTATCATACATACATCAATCATGCATTCACATTTTAAAAAATCCAAAAACAAAAGCATTATCATGATCTATACATTTGAATTTATCATCATATTTACATTAGAAAAATCCAAAATGAAATAATTTCTCATAAATAATAATCCATTCATTCATGCATTAGAAATCATAAATCATTCATCCATGTATTAGATCATATATGTGCATTTCACAAAATAAAACATTTCCAATTCATTCATCCATCCATACCATCGGTCATTCATTCATACATTTGATCATATATGCATTCAAAAAATACCAAAATACAGTACGTCCCATATCATTTGCATAATTGCATCCATCTCTTACATCATAATAAAAGCATCATCCATACACACATATAACCATATATCATCATCTCATTAATGCATCCATACATAAAACATGACATAATCATATAGAACATCACATGACATATAGTACATAAAATTAAAATGCATCCACCATAGACATTCATCATAAAACAACATATAGATAACATCATAGATCACTAATCATCGTTCTATCTCATATAACCTCCAAATAATAATGTCAAGTGTACAATGATATCATGAAATGAAGAATGATACATCATCAAAAATGGAAGGATAATCATCAGGTCTCTGAATAAATCAATGTATACATCAATATGTCAGAGTATCAATCATAAAATACATCAAGCACTATGTGGTGCTACCCCCAGACGTTTTTGGTCTCGTTGCACCTGCTCCTTTGACCCCTACTCCTCCTGCACCAAATGGACTTGCACCTGGGGCTCCGCCTGGTGGACCCCTGGGAAGTGGTTGTCTTACACCCCTTCTGGTGGTCCTGGACTAAGTTCAACCTGATCAAGAATGCACATAACTAACCCGTTGCTTGGAAGACATTGCCTCATAGTATCTCCCTCTATAATACTTTTCCTCTTCGTAAATATGGTGAATCTCCCAGAGATAGTCTGTTGTGGTCATGCCCTCACCCACTCTCTGTAATCTATCAACCATGGCCTCTGCCTGCTCATAGTGTTGTCTGAATGAATCTCTCTCAATAGTCAAAGAAGTGACCTACATCTGCACCTCTGTAGCCTATGCCAGGGCCTATGTCTATCCCTATACCTATCCCTAGGCCTGAATCAACTTCGCCTACAGTGTCTTTATCTATGCCTGCAAAGTCTACACCTACATCTGCAATGCAACAATATGTGTTTGATGTTGGTGCGAAGGAAATCAAATCTTGATCTGCTACTATCTGACCTATACTAGAGACCTCCTCCTCGGTACTACAAAATCTAGTACCGATCCACCACCACCATCTCTACCGCCATCGCCATCGCCACCCCCATCTCCATCATCACCATCATCGCCCTCATCATATCCCTCCTCAACCTCTCCCTCATCCCCATCTCCATGCTCTCCCTCATCCACATCTCCACCCTCCCTCCTCTGTCAGAGTGCACGTCGTGGTCGTTTTTCATCATCCTCCAAAATTGTAGTCGGCTCATCGGGACTCGAAATCCGTTCAAAGGGATGTGTGTGGAAGTACTATGCATACTCATCCATTATATGAGCATCTGCAATCTCTGGATGATACTACCATAGCAATGGTTGTAGTCTCCTATACTCATCACATGCAGCCTCATAAGACAAAATAGGGCCCCACTCTGGAATATCTTGCCTCCTACTGGCATAATGGGCCACTCCTTGGGGCATACCCTATACCCTGTCGAACTGTCGGAGCACCCTCATAGGTAGGAATCTCTCTATAATAGAAGGTGTATGCCCGATCAAATATATATAAAGGCACACATATGGCATCTATGTGTCATCCTCTTCCCATACATCGCAATCCACATATGGTCTCTAGGTAACTATGTCCAAATCATCTAGAACTCGCCTCCAATACTCTAACTTTCCGAGCTTATGCTGGACAAGTGGACTTGTGTACCCAAAAACATAAGGCCTCTCAACTAGATGAGTCCTATCTGCTATTGGTTGTGTAACTGCTATATGCTCCCAGGCCCAAAGCTGCAAAAGTGTCACTCCTACTGAGAGAGCCGAGGTAAACAACCTGATGTAAGTCATGATATAAATGGGCCAACATACAAGATCCCCATGCATATCAGACACCTTGCATGATCATCCTCTCTAACACTCAGCCCCATCCAATAGAAAGTCCCTTCGACCTATGATCGGGACATAAGAATCCTCAAATAAACCCACCAAGTACACATGATAGAGGTTGATACATGGCAACCATCTGTCGCCATGGAATCTCGTATCCTCCAACCTTCACATCCTGGAAAACTCTCCTCAGAGCATCTGTGCCTCCCTGCTCCTCGTGATTATATACGACTATCTCCCCAACAACGGGAATCCTCAAAATCTAGTAAACATCCTTGGGTGTCACCATCATCTCACTAGTGGCCAAGTGAAAGGTATTATGGTCATTGTGCCACAACTCCGCAAGTGCAGTCAAAAGCCCCCTGTTGATCTGATACTGGGGCATGTTGATAAGAGAAGTCAATTCACACTGAGCTATAATATCTAAGTCTACCTAGACCAACTGAGGTATCATGTCTGAGGTCTTTGGGAATCACTCCCGAATTTGCAATACTCCTAGGCCATCGTCCTATAAGGGTAAACCCATAATAGTGGTGTACAATTTTGATGAGGAAGGAAATTTGTAAAAATGCTCACATTCAAAATTTCATGTTTTTAAGGGTTCGTTCAAACTAGGGGGTTCGCATGAACCCAAAAGAGGGGTTCGGTCGAACCCTATGATGTCACGTTTCTTCATAGAAACAAATGGAAAATTAAAAAAAAAGGGGGGTTCGCTCTTTCGAGCGAAGGGGGGTTCGTTCGAAGGGGGGTTCGCTCAAACCCCTCTTTTTTGCCCTTCTCCCCCTCTTCCACCAAATTTTAGCAGATTTATGCCCTTCAAAGCTTGGGTTAAGGATGAAAATGGAGGAGACTTCACAAACACAATTGGAATATGGTAGTCCTTACAACGAGCTATCCAACAAACTAGATTTTAATATGTTTTGGTTTTATTATGTATGTGTTTTTTTAGTTTTATTAAACATAGGTTTTTCACCGAAAATCAAGCTCTCTATTTTGCACATGTGGAAAAATAGCAGATTATCAAAATAAAAAATTTAAAAATACATTGAGGCTGGGTATTGATGTCCTTGATCCATTAAAAAAAAAAAAATTGAATTTCAATTCATACAAAAAAAGTTATGTTGTATACAGTCCACCTTCTCTGAATTACAATTGGTTTGACTTTGAAACTTGATTAAGGAAAAAATATTCAATAAAAAACTATGAGACCAAATGAAAGTGCTAGATATCGTAGTTACAAATCTAAATTTGAAAAAATTAGAATTTTATCCTTCATACAAAAAAAATTATGTTGTATACTGTGAGCATCACTTTTTAAAAATGTTGTTTTCTGAAAAAAACTAGTTTTTGTGGGAGATAAAAAAAAAGTACAATCTGATTCCAAAAATTTTGAAAAAAATATTTTTAGAATCTACAGACAAAATGTGATGAGACTTTAGTTTGCATCATTTTCAAATTCCTCACGATTTAGCTGCTATAGGTTCCCGAATATGAAGATTTAGTTAAAAATAATAATTGCAGTGTCCAGTTTGGCCAAAAATTGTAAGCCACTATTGTGGGATCACCCATAAGCATAACCTATCACAAATCAATCATCCTATCAACCTATCAATCAACCAACCTATCATTGATTCTCATTTGTCATGAGATCAATCATCACAATCCTATCATCGATTCTCACTTATCATGAGATCGTTCATCACCTATCCTATCATTGATCCTCGCCTATCATGAGGTCAATCATCATCTAATATATCAACAACATCAAATCATTGGCTGAAGTGATCATCAACCATAAAAAACAAGGATAAAACATCAAATTTATCAATTTAGGCTTCTATGCGCTAAAACAGTCTTTCTATGTGCTGAAATCATGGATACGCTAGAAAAAATCATGGATGCGTCAAAACAGGGCTTCTATGTGCCAATTCTTTGATTGCGCTAAAATATTTACCCTATGTGCTAAAGCATTGCTCAAATGACCTAAATGATCACTCCTATGCACGAATTTCCCTATGCGCTATAACATACACTCATTGCGCTAAACCTAACCTATGAGTTCAATGCTACCCTATGCGCTAATTTAGCAACCTAATGCACTGAGGCAGGTTACATATGTGCTGAAAAATTAAATCTATGCACTAGAACGTGTTCAAAATTTGAAATTTAAAACATACCAAAAAGTGGGAAATTCAATGCAAAACTCGACAAATAAGGAGATTCTCGAGGTACGTACTGGAGGTTCATACGCAGTTGGATGCTCATGGTGGCGAACTCGCTTGAATCAATGAGTGTGGCATGAAATCTTGTCCATGATGGCTCTATAAACTTCCCTCATAGTTGTTATAACAGTTAGGTATCATTTCTGATTGTTGTTTGAATCTTTTGCCTCTCATAATTACATCAAATCATAGTGATTCTTTGGTGAAAAATTATAGTGGTTTATCTTGATCTTGGTAAACCCTATTTTCCACCTAATCAATTAATATATAAATTTGCTTATAAATCCATGGAATTGAAGGCAAGACTTGAATCCTCTTTCAAAGGAAGAGCTCTTTTATTTTATTGGGTGGCTTGACTCATTATTGAGGACAATTTCTTTTATATTTTAAGATGTGACATATATTAATGCCTTGATGGATATTGAATTTGAAATAATAATGTGAGTTGCAACTGAAGTTAATAAAGGTGGTGAAAGTTAATAGTTTCAATGTTTCCAGCCATTGTCGGTTGCAATATATTTCTTAATGCCTAAAATTATCTTGAAAGCCATTATGGCCACGGGTGGTTACCACAAGGTGGCGCAACACCAAAAAAATTCTGATTTTAAATACCACATCCAATGGTGCCTCTCTCTCTCCAGCCATGATATTAAGATAACTATTTTATCTAACTGAATTTGGCTTGGAGTGGATCAATAGTTTTAGGTAGGTAGATATGTGTCCCATAGGGATCTATAGCTGATTCTTGGAAACTGTCTAAGGAACCGCTTGATAGTGGGTAGTCGATGTAAATATTAACTTGATAGAATTTCTAAGTGGGGGGAAATCTGATACAAAACAATAGTGAGATGAATCGATTATTAAAAACCTTTCACAAATCCCAAGAAAACATTTTTGAGAAGATATATAAGATAGTCAAAACACATCATGGTTCGCAAGGAATGAGAATATATGAGTAGTTGCAACAGTAATGATGGGAGAAGGAAGGCACATAATATGTCTATAGAAATTATCTCAAAAGGATGTCGATTTGGGGGGGAAATGACATGACTATAGAGAGTGTAAATAATGAACTATTGAAAAGTCATTAGAAATGGTAGAATACTCCCTGCCTGGGCCTGCAAAGTCACATTCATAGACTTTCCAAAACATATGGGAATCATTCACAAGATACATGAAATATCTAGTAATTTCCTCAAAGAAATGCTACCTCATATAACTGCATGCAATTGGTGGGAGCACAAACGAGGTGTGTGAAATGTTGGCAAACTGTCTCAAGGAGATGTCATGAATTCATTGCAGATGTTTTAGAAACTTCTAAGAAAATGCAACTTGTTGTAGTGGTAACATCGAACCCCTACGAATGTGTAGAGGCTAAATATTTGAAGATAATATATTTTATGCAAGTGTCTCTACGCATCTCTTTAAATCTCCATGTTTAAATAAGTTCATTTTATGGATTATTTTTGAAAAGAGTAAGTCCCTTAAGGTATAAAACCTCTTTTGAAAGGTTATGATCATGAATGAATCATGGAAACTATCATTGAATTATATGAGCCTCTCTTTATTCCTAAAACAAATGATTTTGTATTCCTTAAGCCTTTTACTAAATGTAAGGGTTTGCAAAAAAAAGTTCTTAAATGAACCCGTGTGAAGTTAATATCAAACCATATTTTCCTTATGAGTATAGAATCAAGTTGCAAGACTGAGAGTATAAGAAATGTAGTACAACCTTAAGCACGGTTAGGTGCTAGTTATGGATGAAAATGCTTACTAGTGGAGGAATATTTTTTTGTGATTCCCTCTTCTTGAAAGAATATGTGAATGGAATGATATAATGTTGAGAAGTTATCTTTTTCTTTATCTCGAAGGGATAAACTCCTCAAGGGTTTTTTTTTTTATGTTTTGAAGCCTTCCCAAAGGGGGTATTTTGTGTACAATGGCTTTATACTACAATAAAACTAGATAGGTCAAGTTATTGCTTTTGTCAGCAAGAAATGCCTTGAGTCTTAATTTTGAGAGTAGACAACAAGTTTAAGTCATCATAGGTCAGAATCTTCTAAATTACTAGGTGTATAATCTAATGATGGCATAAGTGTCGTCAATATTGTTAAGAAGCCTAAGAATAGGTGAGAAGGTAAAATCTTTGATTCAGGTTAGGGCTTGAGTTAGAGCTAGGAGCTTACACCTTAGTAGTTACAGATTCATAACAAGGGGATTCAATGCTCAAGGTATTTTATCAAACCGGTCATATCACCAACTTGGTGAGTAAGCACTTATGATATGCAAATTTATTATTGTATGTGCACCTAAAAATGGTCTGGAGAAAATTAATTAAATACTACTTATTTAATTAATAAATTTTAATTCCTCTACTTATAAATAAATTGCAAAATTTATTTATATGGTTTATTTCTTAATTCTTCCTATCTAAAATCATTTTTCCTTCTTGATTTAATTAAATAAGCAAATCTAACTATTTTTTTTTATTTAATTAATTCTCTCATTAAATTTGAATTTTTAAATTCAATTTTGTCACATTTCTACATAATTCTCTAACCTCCTTCCACCTCATTTTCCACCTCAATATGTGTCTCATGAATTTAAATATTTCTAATTTGTAAAATGGAAATTTTCATCAACAAACTCCTAACAAGATGGTAGACACATGGCTTCTCCTTCCATTTGATTCTCTTCAACACTTGGCCATTTGTTCTCTTAAAGGGGACAACCTCCATGATTTCCTCCAACTTCCTCACTTTCTACCGTCAATCTCTTTGGATCATAATCTCGATCATCGAATCCTACCACATCACTTGTTGCCTTGGAAAAATCTATAAATAGAGGCTCATTTATAGCTTTTGGGGGGAAGATGGAGCATAAACTTACTCTGTAAAATTTCCTACAGCATTTGAGAGCATTAGCATAGCATCTTAGTTTTGCATTTAGCATTTGATTTTAAGTAATGTTATAACATGGAAAATTTTATTTATAGAATCTTAGTGGCTGCATTAGTTTTATAGTATTTCTCATATCATTTCAATTAGATTTACATCTTATCGTAGCAATCATCTTAACATCGCTTTGAACACAACAACATGTCATCTATCATTCATCATTGTATAGCAAAATCGACAATCATGTTAGTGTAGGCACATAGTCTTGCATTTCATATATCATCTCATTTCTTAGGTTGCCATTCGATAATTCATGTGCAACATGTACAAATATGAGAGCATTCATGAATTAGAAGATTGCTAAGATTAGAGAGGAATAGAACAATTTTAAAATAATAGTTTAAGGAGCTTGTTTTGTTATTTTGATTTCCTCAATGTAATACATTTCATTGGTGTGTGGTTTCAAATTAATGTTTAATTAACCATAATTTACATCACACAATTATAAGATGGGAGCAGCTGATCTACAAATATGTTTATCCTTAGTAAACAAGATTTCACTGAATTGGATGAAGGACTAAAGCCTAAAGGAAGTTATATTCTTAACAAAGATCTAACTTTTATTGTGTAGACTTTGTTTATGTAATATTCATACTATATTGTGGTCAGGAGGGTTAAGAAAGATATTATTTAATGTCAAGATTTGCTTAACTTTTATATCTTGAGATTATACGCTCTCAAGGGTCAAGGTTAAGACTTGAGAAAGTGGTTGTGGCTAAGACCTAGGTAGTTACATGAAATTAAATCGGGTGTTCCAATCAGAAATGATTGATAACCCAAATGAGTTATTCACCTAGTGAATCTTCACTTTCTAAGAATTTTTTTTTATAAAAAAGATAAAATATTGAACATTCGAGACTATAAAAAGAAGGAATCTTCAACTTAAGGTTAATATTCATTTAAACTTATTATTCTTGAACATCGGGTCAGTACTTCCAATTGTGACTAAGAGAAAATAGTTGATGGCAGTAAGTCCTCAGTAATAACCATATTTTCCTTGTGAGTATAGAATCAAGTTGCAAGACTGAGAGTATAAGAAATGTAGTACAACCTTAAGCGTGGTTAGGTGATAGTTATGGATGAAAATGCTTACTAGTGGGGGAATATTTTTTGTGATTCCCTCTTCCTGAAAGAATATGTGAATGGAATGATATAATGTAGAGAAGTTATCTTTTTCTTTATCTCGATGGGATAAACTCCTCAAGGGTTTTTTTCTTATGTTTTGAAGCCTTCCCAAAGGGGCTATTTTGTGTACAATGGCTTTATACTACAATAAGACTAGATAGGTCAAGTTATTGCTTTTGTCAGCAAGAAATGCCTTGAGTCTTAATTTTGAGAGTAGACAACAAGTTTGAGTCATCATAGGTTGGAATCTTCTAAATTACTAGGTGTATAATATAATGATGGCATAAGGGTCATCAATATTGTTAAGAAGCCTAAGAATAGGTGAGAAGGCAAAATCTTTGATTTGGGTTAGGGCTTGAGTTAGAGCCAGGAGCTTACACCTTAGTAGTTACAAATTCATAACAAGGGGATTCGATTCTCAAGGTATTTTATCAAACCGGTCATATCACCAACTTGGTGAGTAAGCACTTATGATATGCAATTTTTTTATTGTATGTGCACCTAAAAATGGTTTGGAGAAAATTAATTAAATACTAGTTATTTAATTAATAAATTTTAATTCCTCTACTTATAAATAAATTGCAAAATTTATTTATATGGTTTATTTCTTAATTCTTCCTATCTAAAATCATTTTCCTTCTTCATTTAATTAAATAAACAAATCTAACTATTTAATTTAATTTAATTTAATTAATTCTCTCATTAAATTTGAATTTTTAAATTCAATTTTGTCACATTTCTACATAATTCTCTAACCTCCTTCCACCTCATCTACCACCTCAGCATGTGTCTCATGAATTTAAATATTTCTAATTTGTAAAATGGAAATTTTCATCAACAAACTTCGAACAAGATGGTAGACACATGGCTTCTCCTTACATTTGATGCTCTTCAACACTTGGCCATTTGTTCTCTTAAAGGGGACAACCTCCATGATTCCCTCCAACTTCCTCACTTTCTACCGTCGATCTCTTTGGATCATAATCTCGACCGTTGAATCCTGCCACATCACTTGTTGCCTTGGAAAAATCTATAAATAAAGGCTCATTTATAGCTTTTGGGGGGAAGATGGAGCATAAACTTACTCTGCAAAATTTCCTACAACATTTAAGAGAATTAGCATAGCATCTTAGTTTTTCATTTAGCATTTGATTTGAAGTAATGTTATAACATGGAAAATTTTATTTATAAAATTTTAGTGGCTGCATTAGTTTTATAGTATTTCTCATATTTTTTCAATTAGATTTACATCTTATCATATCAGTCATCTTAACATCACTTTGAACACAACAACATATCATCTATCATTCATCATTGTATATCGAAATCGACAATCATGTTAATGTAGGCACATAGTCTTGCATTTCATATATCATCTCATTTCTTAGGTTGCCATTCGATAATTCATGTGCAACATGTACAAATATGAGAGCATTCATGAATTAGAAGATCGTTGAGATTAGAGAGCAATAGAACAATTTTAAAATAATAGTTTTAGCAGCTTGTTTTGTTATTTCGATTTCCTTAATATAATATATTTCATTGGTGTGTGGTTTCAAATTAATGTTTAATTAACCATAATTTACATCACACAATTATAAGATGGGAGCAGCTGGTCTACAAATATGTTTATCCTTAGTAAACAAGATTTCACTGAATTGGATGAAGGACTAAAGCCTAAAGGAATTTATATTCTTAACAAAGATCTAACTTTTATTGTGTAGACTTTATTTATGTAATATTCATACTATATTGTGGTTAGGAGGGTTAAGAAAGATATTATTTTATGTCAAGATTTGTTTAAATTTTATATCTTGAGATTATACACTCTCAAGGGACAAAGTTAAGACTTGAGAAAGTGGTTGTGGCTAAGACCTAGGCAGTTACATGAAATTAAATCGGGTGTTTCAATCAGAAATAACCGATAACCTTGATGAGTTATTCACCTAGTGAATCTTCACTTTCTAAGAATTTTTTAAAAAAAAAATCTAAAATATTGAACGTTCGAGACTATAAAAAGAAGAAGGAATCTTCAACTTAAGGTTAATATTCATTTAAACTTATTATTCTTGAACGTCGGGTTAGTACTTCCAATTGTGACTAAGAGAAAATAGTTGATGGCAGTAAGTCCTCAGTAATAAATCTGTGAGAATTGAGTAGGATTTCAGATACTGTCTTGTATTTTGTATACATTGAACCAGTGGCTGTTGCCAAGACCCGATAGTTATGCCAAGTAACACGAGGATTGAGAAATATTTAAAAAATTTTACCAACTCAGTTAATCTATGCTTAGATTGACAAGTTATGTTTAGTTAAAAGTACTTTGTGATTAACCAATGGGTGGAACAGTTAGTTCCAGAATACCATAGGTCAGAAAAGGTGTTCCAAGTTGAGTAGGGTGGCTGAACATATGAATTCGCTCTTAGAAGCGATTGTATCTATGATATAAATACTATGGCCATAGTGAGTGCAGTTGTCTTTGCGGGCTGGCTTAACCAGCACACTCTAAGCGTTGACTCGCTTAGATGGTTGGTGTGGGCCCCCTTAATCCGTCCCCTTCTCCGTTACTCATCACCGTTGTCGTTCCCTATTAAGCCTACACAAAGTAAGTTTTTCAAACTTTTTTCTCCCGCCCATATATCCCCATATGCAACAAATAGGTTTTCATGCCGATACTCAAGGCCTGTGCCAAAATGGGAGCTTTGTAACAAGGTATGGAGGTCCATCATCACTGTTGGGAATGCTCTGGTAGACATGTCTACAAAATGTGGAAGCATAGACAAGGGACATGAGCTGTTTGATAGGATACCTCAAATAAACGTGGTCTCGTTGAATGCTAAAATTGCAGGATATGCACAAAACGCATTTGTTGAACAGGATTTAGAAACTTTCAGTCGAATGTCATGGGCAGGTGTAAACCCAGACTCTGTAATCTTTGCCATCATCATCCCTGCCTGTACCAAAATGGGAGCTTTGGAACGGGGTATGGACATCCATCAGAGGATAAAGGAAAGGAATTTTTTCAGATGTTGTAGCTGCAACTGTCATGGTAGACATGTATGCAAAATGTGGAAGCATAGACAAGGCACGTGAACTGTTTGACAGAATACCCCAAATAAATGTGGTCTCATGGAATGACATGATTGCAGCATATACGTAGAATTGATTTGTTGAAAAGGCTTCAGAAATTTTCAACCAAATGCAATTGGCAGGTGTAAAGCCAGAAGCTGGAACCTTTGTGTTGATGGTGAAAATGAGACACACAATGTTAAAACAGAATATTTCTACTCTATTTCTCTTGAAAAAGAAAGACAACATGTAGTAGCCTAACTCCCAAGGTCCTGGTAGTTGGTTCTCAACTGTCTGGTGTCACTCAATCAGTTCATACAACTGTAATATTCAAGGGGCCTGTGCTGGTGACAAAAGATTCAAGCCATGAATCATTTTATCAAAGTGTTTTAGTAAATCAATGGGGTTTTTAATTAAAAGAAAAAGATAGATCAAAGGGGTAAACCAGTAAGTATGAATTAAATTTATCTAATATCTGGGCATATACTTTTAACAATGAATTTCTTCTTATCAGATCACAAAAACCAAAGCATGACACAACCCACAGTATGACTGTACCATTGCATACATCTTAGGTGCTTAATTCAATTCCACTATTCGCATATCACAATTATTTCCAAGATTTCAAAACAACACAAATTCATTCATCATCAAAATTATAGATCAACAAACTTTAATAACTTTAATTCAATGACAATCTAACAAGATAATCTTTAAACCTGGTTTCTTCTAATGAATTTCATCACATAAGAAACTATCATGCTTCAGCACAATCACTGGCATTCAGGTGGATTATAACTTATCAGCCTTATCAAGTAAAACAACTCCATGCTAACTCCATATTGCGTAAACTTGTAATTCTATTAACTGTAAAATATCAAGTACAAAGTATCTCTGCAAAAACTCTACAAAATTCTATCTCCTAGCATTAGGTAAGCCAATCTAGTTCTCAATTAGCCGACCCTTACAATATGATACCCATCTGGTATTTATAGATATACAAAAGTTCAAACTCTACTTCTAATTTTAGGTTATCCACCTTTTTAGGAACTAGACTCTATTGGAAACTCAGATCCATTTGAACATTCAGTCTTAACTAAAAATAGAAGATAGAAGAAAAGAAAAGAATTCATGCGCCCCCAAGACTGTTAGTGCTGCATGCATGCAACATGCAAGGAAAGAGAACATCATGCATGCAAGAATTCATGCATGCGAAGCTGGATCTACCATGAACTCATCGTAGTTGGTGAAGACTTGTTGTAAAGTATCCATTTCTGGCCCATCAATCCAGTCATCTTCAAACTTGATCCGATCCAACTCAACTGCAACAAACTCCTTCATACTTTTCACCTTTATTAACTCTCTCCCAGTAGCTTTTATCTCCTCTTTGACCTCTACTAGTCGATCTAACATCAACTCTCTGCCATCATCTCCCTTTTGCATAATTCCTTGGAATCTTTCATCCCAATTTTCCTTTATTTGACCAAAAGGCATGCCCTCTTTTGTAAATGCATTTATATCTACAATAATGGCAATAGCTGCTTCTAATTCTTCCAATTGCTCAGTTAAATTATAAAACTGCTTCCTAAATCTCATCGTTATGCTTGCTCAAAAAGCCAGTCCTAAACTTGAGTATGCGAGAAGTCTTCTCTACAAACTCTTTGTTATCATCTTCAAGTATAGATTGTTCTAGAAGAGTAGTTAGAGGCAATTCACTCACCTTTTCTAACTTCTGATTGTATTCTTTGTATTCCTCTTCTTGCTTTTCTGATGCCTCAATGTATTGATACATCTCTTTAATCAACCCTTCAATATCCTTGTAGGCTTCAAACCCTTTTACTAAAACCTCTCCTACCTCTTGGTTCAATTTATCCATCCACCTGTCTATCATCTCCACCTTTCCTCTAACCTGCACCAAATCATCTACGTCCTTTTTGCTTAACAAAACAAGAGTCTCAATGGCTGCAACTTGTTGTGACCTTGGAGAGGAGACACTCTTCAAGAATGAATGTAACTGATCCAATTGAGCTTTAAGCTCATCTTTCTTTTGTTTGTCCTTCATCATTCTTGATTTAGTTGTCGAAGCCACTACATCAATTAGATTCATTTTTTGATTCCTAGTGGGTCTTCCCAAATTAACCGTACTCAATTGATAGTCTGTTAGCTACATATCCCCTACCTCCTTTTCTGTCATAGGCATGGCACATTCAACAACTATCTCCCCTTTATCTGTGAGTCTGGTAGAATGTAAGATTTTAGCCTTCTTCTTAGGCCTTTCCTGTTCAATTCCCTTCATCATGTCCTCCCAATTAAGAGGTTGAGGAGGTGTTCTAGCTCTCTTCTACAAGTCTAACTTCAACCATATAGGAGCACTGGGAGCAGTCATCATCATGGAAGAGGAAGCGGCAATTGTAGAAGGTGGCTAAACATTTACCTCAGGTTGAGAATCAACCTTTGCTTTCTCTTGTTGCTCCTGCAGCACATGCATCTGCACCAACTTCTCAGCCTCTTCTCTATCTCTTTGTTCTTGTATTTTTTTATCTTCTTCTTCTTTCTTTAACTTCTCTTCCTCCATCTGATTCCTCTCTACTCTTTCTTTTTCCAATCTTTCCTTTTCTAATTCTTCCTTTTCTATTCTTTCTGCCTCCAAAGCCTTTTGTTTCTCTTCTTCTATCCTCTTTATTTCTAAGGCCTTGAGCTTCTCTACCTTTTCCCTTTCTTCTTCAGCTTGTTGTTTCTTTATTAGCTCTTCAGCATCTCTTTCCTTTCTTAAAGCTTCAGCTTCTTCTCCTTTCTTTCGAGCTTCCTCTGCAAGTTTCAGTTTAGCAACCAGGGTTTCCTTTTCCCTCCAATTTCTTGCTTTCTCCTCCTCAAGATCATGGATCTTCTGTATCAATTCTAACTTGTCATTTTCTGCTTTGACCTTGAGCTCATGCTCTCGTTGCCTCATTTGCTTCTCTACTTCATCAATTTCTGCTCTTGTTTCAATTTGATTTTCCTTTAATTACTGCTAGTGAAGTAGAGCATCAGCTTGCACCTTAGCATCCATTTCCTTTTGCTTCTCCACTGCAGCCCTTGCATCAGAATCTCTTGTAGCATCTTCAAATAGTTTCCATTTCTCTTCTTGTGTTAGAATCTGCTCAATAGTATGCTCTAGAGGCATGTTTTCTTGCAAATCCTTTTCTGACAAAGTTTCATCGGAATCTGTCTCAACCTCTACAAATTCTTCCTCCACTTCTTTTCCTTTAGCAGCTTCAGCCATGGTATGAAGAGCTCCTTCTTGAACCTCTTTACTTTTCTTTCTTGTGAGTGGGGCTTGGGCGGATGATTCACCTAAAGTAGGTGTTGAACCAGCAGATCCCACTAGAGCATCTCCTTCTTGAGCTTCTTCTTCTTCATCGATCACCTCAAGTTCTATTTCTTCAACATCAGGAGGAAAGAATTCTAATGGCTCCTTGGAAGGTGTCTTTCTTTTAATTCTCTTGTATCCTTTACCCTTCTTAAGGACTGGTCCTTGAGGAGCTTGAGCTTTCATCATCAACCATTGCACACTTCTGTCCAAAACTGTTCTTCCAATTTTCTTAATATCAATTGTTTCTTCCTCATTCCAGTCTATTGGATCTAAGCTTTTGGTGCCAATGTTCAAGGCTTCATATGAGGGATCCAATACAATTCCATCATCCACCAACGTGTCAGGAATATTTTCTTTAACACCCAACACTGCCATAAGTGCAACGGATAATCTTTCATAGTTCTTCTTCCTCAAATCATATTCATCCTGCCAATCACTCCAAAAATCCTCTAACAAATTAAAGTGTCTAGTGAACACTGAAGGTAATAAGGCATACATTTTCTTCCTTGGATCAAAATACTTACGAGCTGTATGCAATCCTAGTTTTAATTGTATCAACTCATTACAAACTACCTTTGCTCCCTTCAAGTGTTGACATCCATATTCACCCAATTTCATGGGAAATTTATGACATCCAATTTTATGCTTGATCCCAAACCTAGCATTAACTCCAATGGCTTGATACACAAACTCCATAAGCACTATTCTGTTACTACAACATCTTGGAAGTAAATGTGGATGGCCTTCAAAACCAAATAACCTGAAGTGTGTAAATTTGGGGTATTGGATATACCAATTTCCCCATTCAGCAATAAATGCCATAGCTTCTTGACTTAACCTGTATCCTGCATCTCCACTCAACCAATTGATGACCACATATAAAAATGCATCATTGACTCTTCTGAAATGAGTCTCAACAACTTGAAGAGATAACTGATCATAATGTTCCCATACCTTCTTCTGCCCATCCAAGGCTCCTATTATACCTACTCTGTTTAATTCTGGGAAAATCCCCAATCTTGCTGCAGCATAAACCACACAAGAAGTCATGAAGAAAGATTTAGTTTGTCTGACCCTTGTGAGCTGATCATGTATGGCACCAGAAACAATCATTGACCAATCAAACTGGTAATCACCCTGAAAGATTGCTTGAATGAAATGAAACATCCATTCCTTGAAGTGGAAGGTATCCCTCTTCCCAAACACTCTGGATAGCATTAGTATTAAGTCAGATACTTCCTTGAAATCTACCCTCTTTGGCTAGTCTGCAAGTTTGCTTAAAGATTTCTTCTATGTGTTTAACCATTTTTTGTTCAAGTGAGACTTATTGGAGTCCTTATGCTTGCTATATTTCTCCAATGCCTCTGCTTCAGTTAGCTGCAACAAGTTCTTGGGATCAGGAACATTAAATATACTTTGGAACATTTGTGGAGTAAGATCTATAATCACATTATTTTGTGAATCCATGCATAATCTTGTAGCAGGATTGTAAGTAATGGCAACTATCAATATCAACTCCGGACACTGAATTGATAAAGGAAACACAGTGATATGTGCAAGACCGGAGTCAACAATTCTTTGTGTTCTCCCTGTCAAGTTTTCTCGTTCTGCAAAGATCTCTTCATGTAATTCTTCAAAGCTATATTGGCCCAGATTAGTATCCGTGATATCTGACCAGTCTGATTCCACCTTGCTCACTTTCACCACCGGATTCCTATGATCATACCTCAATGTATAAGGCAACTATTCTGGTTTCATCTTCTTTATTTTTGGTGTCGTCTTTGATGTTCCAACCGGTTGATTCCTTCGAGCAACCTCTCCTGACATTCCTGACATCTTTCAATTTTCCTACAAGAAAACCTCTAATTAGATCTTTAGATATCATCATAAAACATGCTTTTAAAACATACCTGTTACACATACATCGGAGTCAGAACCAGACAGAAGCTCAAAACAATCTCTTTTACAACACTGCCGGACTCGGAGCAAAAACCGATATAGAAACTTCACTAACAATGAACGGGCTCGAAGTCGAAGTCGGGGAGGTTATCGGAACCAGGATCGAAATGAAAAATGGATTTGGTTTTCTTTGAATTTTCATTTTTTTCATATTCTATTTCATTCCGCCTCTGCCTTCGATTAGGTTATCATTACTTTTTCAAAGAAGACTTTTATTACATTCGGAGCCGGAAACGGGATAGAAATGGAATCGATAACTTTTGTAAAACAAAATTCTTAAGTTCATAATCTATTCTGATCCCGCCTCCACCTATATTAATCATGACATCATCAAATACTTTATTCATTTTCAACACAACTTCATGATTAAAACCTAGGTCGCTATAAAATGGAAAAGGAGCTTAAAAAACTCTACACTCATATGACCGTGGGGAACAATTGCATTTTAGGGCCATTATTTAAATCTTATTTAACTGGGATCATAGAGACCAACGAAACCCTAATCTAACAAACCTGATAAAAACTAGGGCATGGGTTTAAACCCTGCCATTCTACCAGACGACGAAACCCTAATTTAAACAATAAATCTAATCTACCCTAACTCACTATAAAATCTCTAATCTACCTCACTGTAGATTTATAATTTTAAGAAACGCCATTAAACCCTTAATCTAATCTAATCTACTACAAACCAAAAACAAACATGACGCAATCATGATTAAGACTTGAAAGCGACGGTGCCTAAAAATAGAAAGAAACGACACAAACGTACAAGAAAACAAAGATTTAAAGCAAAAGAAACAAGACCAAACGAGAACCTGCTCATTCAATCATATCAAATAATCATAAATTTGTCTTAAAACAAAATGATCGAACACATGAGCAAATATAAAGAAAAACACAACAAACACGACCGTAAATCAACAAAGAACAACAAAGATAAGAAACCTACCTCAAACGCAAACAAAACCCGAGCTAACTTTCTGAATTGATTTTGCACACAATATCCCTTCTCTATCTCGATCAATTTGCTCAAACAAACTTTGCTACTGCTCTTTCGTGCTCTTAGATTTTTAACAATAACAATAATGATCGGCTTAACCCTTAATAAAGGTAAAATATGTGAATTTCTACCTACATCGGCAACCACCATTAATGCATTAAAGCGCAATAAAGGCAGAGTCAGAATTGTAAGAGAACGAACACTCGTCTGCAGTGCAACTTCAGTCAAAAAGTCAATGACAAAAAGTGGCAGGGGCGGAACAAAAATGGAAACAAAATCTCAAATTTATAAAATTTCCAAACCCCATTCCCATTCCGGTTCCGGGTCCGACAACTAAAACAAAACAAAAGTAAATATAAAAATTAAAGTAAAAGACTGACCTAATAAAACAAAACACAAAGACCGAGACTAAGCAAAAATAAAAATAGCGGAGGTGGGATCAGAATAAATTGTGATTTTGCAAATTTTGATAACAACCATCCTAATTCCCACTCCGGCTCCGCTTCCGCTAAAGAACAAAGGCAAAGAAAAGACTGTCGAGATAGAACCAAAAACAAGCCTCAAAAGAACTTTCAGAACCCGATTCTATTCCGGTTCCGATTCCGACAGAGAAACCAAAGAAAAAAAAAGTATTAGCAAAACTAGACTCCAAACTTTGTTTCAAAAACAACTAAGTACAAAAATAACAAAGGGGGACCCATTTTGACCAAGGC
This sequence comes from Sequoiadendron giganteum, assembly GCA_007115665.2. NCBI lineage: Eukaryota > Viridiplantae > Streptophyta > Pinopsida > Cupressales > Cupressaceae > Sequoiadendron > Sequoiadendron giganteum. The sequence goes on from CM021106.1 coordinate 286,711,692, forward strand.
AAAAGATGGGGTGGTTATGCAAGGCATAACACTTTGCAAGCATCCTCCCTGCCTGTGCCAAAATGGGAGCTTTGGAACAAGATATACAATCAATCAAAGGATAAAGGATAGGGATTTTATCAAATGTATAAAGCTTAATGGAAGGGGGATTTTGGTCAGATATTATCATTGGGATTGCTCTAGTAGACATGTATGGAAAATGTGGAAGCATAAACAAGGCATGTAAACTGTTTGACAAAAATGTCTCAAAGAAATGTAGTCTCACAGAATGCAATGTTTGACGAATATGTACAAAATGGATTTTATAAGGATGCTCTCAAACTATTTAAATTAATTAATGAAGCATTTTGGAACATGTCCTAACACTATAAGCTTTGCTTGTGTTATATGTGCATGCAACTATGCAGGTTTAGTGAATGTGAGTTGTACATAATTCAATCACATGGGTTAGTCTTACTACCTTACATCTACAATTGATCATTATGTGTGTGCTTGACCTATTTTCCCATGTTGGCTATCTTGAGGACACCCTTAACTTTATCATCAAGATGCTAGTTAAACTCGAGGTGGATGTGTGGATCTGTTTTCTTGATGCCTACAGATCCCATACGAATATAGGCTTACGAGTATTTACAGAAACACTATTTTTTTATTTGGATCTTAAAAAAGATGCAACTAGTGTTCTCTCAAACATCTATGTAGAAGTAGGCAAGTCGTGTGAGCAAATGGTAAGGGGGTTGATGAAAGATAAGGTATTAAAAAGCTCCACGAATGTAGTTGGACTGAAGGTCATAAAATGGTACGTACTTCTTGTGTAGGAGGTCACAGTAAATCTATGAAAAGTTGGAGAATTTGGCTTGGGAGATGAAGTTAGCAAGGTATTTTTGAGATGCAAGACACTTAGTGGTGTGGAAAGGGAGGGGAAAAAATTATTTCTTTGCCATCATAGTGAAAAGTTGTCAATTGCTTTTGGTTTTCTAGATATGCCCCTTAGAACAACTATAAGACTTGTTAAGAACCTTCAAGTATGTGTTAATTGTCACATTGCAATGAAATGTATCTCTAAGATTGTTGGAATTCCTACTTATAATTATTAGTTTAGTTGATTTCATGAGGAGGAAATGAATTCACTTGCATACACATTTCTCCATCGATTACTCTAAGGCCTTGTTAATTCATGAAGATTAATTTCTTGTATGAAGTTATTTTGAAAAGCTTTAATTATGATAAATCTTAATATATGGGTTCCTATGTTGGTTTGTTTATCCAATGATGTTTATAAGCATTCTCTACTAAAGTTTCCACTTATTTATGCCTTGCAACATCATCTCTAATTTAGACAAAATTAGGGAACCCTTTGTTGATGTTTGTCCTTTTGAGCCTTTACCTTGCATATCATTCTTACTGAAAGGACTCTAGTGTGCTTCTAATTTTTTTTTAAGTTTGATTTTGTTGCCTATAGAGCCCCTCATTGATATTTGTTCCTATAGTTGTTATGTGATATCTTGTCTTGCCCCTTTCTAGGTAATGTTGGGGCCTATATTAGTAAGTGAAAATTTATCTAAGCTGAGTATTTCCTTTCTTAATAGAACCATGTTTTGACAATTGTCTATAACCAATCTAAGAATTCCTTCAACATACTCCCTTATTAAACAATGTTCTTGTTGTAGTGTTTTATCTTTCAAACTATATTGTCACATGCCTAAATATCTTAAACTATAGAAATTTCTAAGTGCTATGGGTGATTCTGTATATTTGTAGCCTTTATTGGGTTTATAGGTTTCCTCTTGCTAGTATTCTTTCCCTCTATTCCTTAAAACACAATATTTACATTTTTGTTTGAAACCTTTGATTATTTTAGTCTTTTAGACTTCTCATTACTTGGGTACTTTATCATGAGGCTTTATCTATGCTTCTACTCCCTTTGTCTTTGCCTTTGGCCCTAGGATATGCTCCCTTTTACATAAATATTGTTTTTTCATCTTCACTTTCATTATATTCTCCTAAGATATGCTTCTATTAATCCAACCCTAGTAATTAGTAGAGTTCTTTTTCTTTTTCTCCTTTTCTTAAGTTTCTATGTTGGGAAGTTTTTCTTGACTTTTTCCTTTTTTTTCTCCTTTGTATTCTTTCCTAATTTATCTTTTGTCAATGAGGATTCTTTTATTCTACATTCATTTTCTATATTTGATTTTTTTGCTCCTCTAATTTAGTTACTCACTACTACTTTAGCATTCTAGATTACATTTGGACTAGACAATTATTCACTTTCCAATCAATGGTGCCAACACATTATTACAAAACTATTAAATTTGGGATGACTATTAATATCATGTGATTTATCACCACAAAAATAACATGTGGATTTTCCTCCTTTTTCTTCTTCTAGACTCATTAGCATAATGTCTTAGTTTACCATAGTTATAATAATTTGGCCTTTTTGTCCTTCTTTCTCCAATACCTCTACTATTATCATGGTAGCCTCCCCTACCACCTCCATCTCAATAATTATCATGGTAACTCATGGAGGCTCATATATATCTTGAATTTATGGTACCATATAGTGTATATTGTTAGTTGGTCTTATACTTTCTCTCAATTGAAGTTCCCACTAGCCATGTGCCAAATAAACATTGAATTCTTTTTATAGCTAAACCCTACGTTCTAACCAACCCATATCCAAAAAATAATATTCATCTTCTTCATGAAGTAACATTGGACACCTATTTATGTCATGTTTGTCCCACTTTATACTTTACAATATATACTTACTATCTTTCTATGGAATTTCCCAAGTTCCCCTCTTCATATGGTAGCCCTCTTCATGCCTTTGGTTATCAAACATTCATTCCTTAGATTTTCTTCCCTAGTATAGTTTAAAAAAAAAAATTTACTACTTCTAGATGGCGTAGAAGTCTTATCTTTCTTACCTTTCATTATAATTTCTTACTTCAACATTATGTTGTCCAACTCTAATTAAAATTATCAATTTCATCCTTTCCTACTAAATCATTCTCCTTTATATTTGACTAGGATTATATTATGACGATCAATTCTACTGCATCATTATATGAAGATGAAATCTTCTCTTCTACTTCTACTATAATGTGAGGGGTTAAACCTAAAATAAAACACTCAATTCATAATTTATTTTATGTCAAGGTTTCTTCTAGCTTTCCAACCACACTTTTAAATGATTGTTCATAATATTTTATTGATTCAGTAGTTTTTACGATCTTCCATATTTTATTTATGTTTTTTTCTCATACATTAGGTGAATGGAAATGGGTTAGGGACCATTAATATGGTGTGTCTAATGTTATTTCATTATTATTTTAAATTAACTAAATATAATTTGTAATAGCAATCACTAAGGAGGTGGAGCATGATGGTAGTGATTAGAAGTTGAAGGTATTTACACAACTTTCCCTATCCTAGGCACTAGGAGAGAAGATGACACATCTTTGTATTTAGTAGGTGGGTATGCTTATTAGTCAAGAAATCAAGATGCCATTTTTGGGAGTTGTTCCATATCATCATATATTTATACTCCTTTTATTATAATTAATGTATAGGTGGCATTCATTTCCATTTGGTACAACTAATTGATCTAATATAATTTCTATCCTTATGATTATGCAAAATTTTAAAGGGATTAGATTAATGTGTTGAGTGAATAAGGGCCTATGTTAAGGGCCAAATTATACGTACATGCCTATACCATTGTGTTGGAATGAATGAGCTAGAATTTTATATATAGAGAAAAATAAAAATGTAAAATGTTAGTAAATTTATTATAGAACAAGGGGCGGGGGGGCTAACTCGATTGGCTAAAGCATCCTTTTGTAGGAAATAGGTCACGAGGTCTAGTCTCCCCCCAAACCCGTGGTACCAGAGGGTGTGTCGCGCCAATGTCACCGGTCACATGAATTTTTTTTACCAAGCGCACTGTAGTTTATAGGGGGGTGGATACTCAACTGATTCCTACAGTCTAAAACAAAAATATTATAGAAAAAATACATAAAAAATGTAAGGTAGCTTGTAATAGTTTTAGGGTTTTGTAATGTGTTATTTTGAATTTTAATCCATTATATAAATTCATTTTATACCTTATTGAAGATTAATATATACTTGTATAGTTTGTTAAGTCTATGAATATATCCATGTGTTTTGGATGAGCTTTTGGCAATGATGCATGTTCCCCTAATTATATTTTATAATGAGTGTATTTGGTGAGCGATTAGTTCATCATCATAAATATTATAAAAAAAGTGAATCTTTCATAGAGAACTCATCTATTCACTCTAGTACAAGAAGCTCATGTATTTTCTCATGGATTGATTTCAATTCTTGATGCAATAAATATATGGTGTGTCCCCTATGTGCATAGAGTTGATCTTATATATGTAATCAACCACACTAGATCCTTTTAGTTGTCATCTGTCACATATTATAAATTTTAAATCACACATGCATTTACTCATTTGGTTTGGAGATTCAAGTTTGTCACATTTACAAGACAAAAGAACCAATATGTAGTGAGGTTAACCCTCAATCACACTGTTGCACATAAAAAGCCCATTGTACTATCTCTAAGTGTTAGTAGTTCTTTCAAATCTACATAGCTCATTTCTTTAGTAATACATTATGTTACAAACAACCATTCAACTAACATTTTTTTAGAGCTTTATACATTGATGTCTAGTTTTCTTTCGAGTATAAAGTGCAGTCTTAAACAAATAAATTATTAGGAGGCAATAATTAGTATGTCAATCTCATGCATGTCTTCCTTTTCTACTCAAAGGAAGTTTAAGGTCTTGATGGTGATAAATCAACACATCAAAGCTCAAACATGTTATTAAGGTTTTTAGTGCATTGGGAATGGTTTTCTTTAAGACCACTTATGGTCATTCATATCTTTTTAATTATACTATAATATAACCTTAGAGAACACCCAATTTGGTGTAGCAAAGAAAAAATGTGAAAGTACTCATTCTCATGCATTGACCCATGTTACCATTTATCTAATCATAAGTTGCAATTCCTATTATCTTGAGTTGACTTCCTCTAGGGCTTAGGTGTGGTTTATCTTTAGGCTTTAGGGTGTAATTTTTTTTAGAGCTAATAAGTGGTACTATTACTAAGGAAGCATTGAGGGTTTTCATTATTTTAGTATGTTGGCAATATTCACATTAATATCATGTTCAATTGCTAGTTACAACAAAGATCATTTTCTCTTCCCAAATAAAAGGTAGTGAATTTAGTTTCAATCAAACATATTTAAATACCTAAATTAAAAATTTGAATATGGAAGGATGAATATTTTCATGAGATTTTTTAGACATTGGAGACCCAAATTTTCATGTGAGAAAACAACAAACAACTTTGAGAGCTAAAAATACAAGTTAGCTCAACCTTCTTCTCATGAGCATGAGGTTGGTCCATATGGTAATGATAAGTTGTTTGAAGTTTTAAGAAACTAATGTACTTTAGATGACTTGATTAATAAATTTGGTCTAAAATACTATAAAAACTAAGGGGAAAGTGATTAGGTATAGTTATGTGAGTATGTGGATATGTGCAACTAAATTGAATGTGAGACTCATTTCACTAATAATAAGCTTCTTCAATGTGTCTATGCCAATGCCTTTAGTCAATATGAGATACCAAATCATTATTTAGTACACCTTAGAGAACTTATGGAACAAAGTTACACAAAAGGGTCAAACCTTTCAATGGTGACATCAAATCCATAATTGCGACTACCATCATGCAATTATAGAGTGGGTATTGGTTGATAAATAGGAAAGTTGGTATTAAGAACATTACTAATTATATAATTATGCCTAATTTTGTTGTTCCTAAGATCAAAGATCATTATATTACATCAAAGGATGGCTAAGAAAAGATGAGTACGCATGAAAAATCCTATAGTACAAAAGAATATTGTTCTAAGAACCAAGAAAACTAAAATACCTAAAAATGTAATGAAGGCCCAAAGGAAAGAAAGTGAGCCCAAAATCATGTGGGGTAAAGGAGACATCTTGTAAAAGAAAAGAAGCTATCAATTGTAGCTATGTTAATGCAAATAAAAAATATTTTTAGATGGGTGGTCAAGTTGTGTAACTAATCCCAATCCACACCTTTTCCTAATGACACTCTTATTGATATAAATTTAGTTCCAAATGTGTTGTCTTATATTATTTCCCTACAATTATTGATCAACCTATTAATTCTTCCATTGATCCCAAACTTGATGTCAATGCCCAAGAAAAAACTTAAATCTATCTAAGAACATTATTTGTAGAAAGAAAAATAAATGTTCTAAATTGTGCTAAACTATAGGCGGGATGGATGTGGGTGAAGGTTATGGAATTTCAGTGTGATGAATTTGTTTAAAAAATTTCAAACCTGTTCAACAAATCCATTTTATTCATGCTCTACAACCATAGCTTTCACGAGATGGTATCTTTTGAGATGTTCCATCAAACAGTTAATGTGCTTTGTCTAATATTCAACATTTTGCATACATATTTACCAGAACATTTCCAACCATAATTTCTAATTAATATGCCTCTTCCCTTTCACTTTGATGAGTGGGTATACGCTGATCTGAAGCTCCCTTACTCACATGAGCTGTGAGGATACTGGCGTAGGGCATGGAAATTGTCTTTATACTTGCCAGATGTATTTGGATGAAACATTTTAAAAGCTCCTACACACAGGCCACGACATATTTATGAAAGTTTCAAAGGCCATGTATTTTGTGCAGATCCAGTTATAATATTTCTTTGAATTAATCTGAAACAATTGTCCTGTCTTGTCTATGCTTTCACATTTTTCATACATCATTGTCAGAGTAGCTACGACCACATCGCCGAACCGCATGAGGAAACCCGTATTTTCTTACGCTACAATAGCTATTTTCCATGGCATGCAACCAAACACTTTATCGGGATGGCCAAAACTTTTGCAACGCAGGAACTACAGTAGTGCTATGCGTGGGTGGGTGGGAGAAATAGTTTAAAATTAAGCGGGAACAATTTGAACGCTAACGGAAACGGCGAACGGAAAATGGGACAGCCTTAGTGGGCCCCACACCAGCACACCTAAGCGGTCAACGCTTAGAGTGTGCTGGTTAAGCCCAACCTGTCTCTGCATGCACTTGTCAGTTCACCGTGACTCGGATACTTAGCCAGTCAGAGATGTCATGCATAGTTGGAAGGTATCTATAGTTGTGCGATAGTATAATTAGTTAAGTAGGGCATGACACTAGAGCTCAGATGGAACAATTAAGAGGGTTCTTGACTAATCCCTTCGTTGAAGGGTGGGGCCACTTACAAATAGGAAGGTGTGTGGGGGACTGCTTAAGTCCATGGTTGGAGGTAAAGCACCCGGGTGATGCTCTCCCTCTTGGAGATGACATGCCGAGTCTTGGAAGATAGAAAGATTCCAGATATGGGATCTCTAACATTAATTTCTTAAGTTATTGTTTATAGCTTACTTAAAATTATATCATTGAATTGAAAAGCAAAAAGTAAATGAAATTAACCTTTTCAGCTGAAAAAATATTTACATATATATTTTTGTTATATCTAAATGAAAAGAATTATGCATAGCATGTTTTTCTTTTGGTAATTCTTTTACTTTTGATTTTAATTTTTAACTTATTGATAGAAAATTCATGGTAATTATGTTCGAATGAGAGTAATTATATAGTTCAGTTTGATATTTACTTATATAAATACACATCTAACTCAATAATAAAGGTCTGACACTTTTATGTGAAATATTATTTTTTGTGTTGTAAAATTCTGTTTATAATTTTTAATTTCTATCAACATGAAGCATGTGATAACTTGTAGAACTCTCCACAGTTATTGCGTCAACTGTCTTCCCACCATAAAAGCGTGACTGTTCAATCATTACCATCGTTTAACTGGCGAGTGTAAGAGTAAATATTGATTTGATGTTCACTAAAGGAACTCAAATTCCCATAAATGTAGGTTACAAATTCATTCTAGGGAGTTTGGAGGGAATTTCACTGAGCTTGGAGTGCATGTACATTGTCCCAGACAAAAAGATGACATGAAATTTGAGCATGTTTAGGCAATTCTAATTCAAGTAGCTAACAAGAAGCGACAGGTCTGACTTGTAATTGTGCAACAATAAAGCCTTCTTGAGGGCACAGGCTTTGGTCAGAAAATAAAGCCGAGTTTAATAAAACTGCTTTTGCGCTTTAATTGTCCATATAAATGGCCAACTCCTTCTCAACGGCGACAAAAGCAGTAGACAAAAACATTTTTTGTTGCAACTCTACAAAGCTAGAGAGAAAAAAGAAGCGAGAATGTTGATCAGGAGAATTGTAGTAGGAACATTGGAAGAGGCCACTAGTCCTTCGGCGTTGAAAGTCGTTCTCGCTGAATTTATCTCTACTCTCATCTTCATCTTCATCTTCGCCAGAGAAGGATATATCCTTGGCTTCACTAAATATGCCTTTGTTTAAAGCACATTTTGGTAGAGTGATTTGAAAATATGCCTTTGTTTAAAGCATATTTTGGTAGAGTGATTTGATTAAGGAGTTGTGAAGCTTACTGTGTTTTGTGTATTCACACATTCTTATACACTTATCCTATCCATTTGCTCAACACACTTATGTTCCCATTCATTTCTATGTACACGACTTCATAAAATCTTGTTGTACATATTTGAATCCAAAAATCCTATATTTTTCTCTAGCTTTACTAAAGCAACTTCAAAATTAGAAGAACTAAACTTCTTTACATTGAAAATCATTTCTTTTATAGTTTTCCCACAATAAATGACTCATAACTGACTTGTAACTACATATTTTAAGAATTTACAAGATATTTAAAATATTACAAAATCCTTTTTCTCAATGTGTATTTCCAACTCATTAAAATAAATATTTTACAAACATTAATAAAACAAACTTTATAATTATCCAGAGCAGCAGTTTGTGCATAGCAATGTACGCCTCTGTTGAAGAGTTGCCTACACTGCAACTCCCAAATGGATACAAGCACCTGCTCAGAGGATAGTCCCCTGTATCATACTCCTTGAAAATGAAGACATTGGGCTCATTGAAAGTGCCCCAGTATTTTACCCTATCGCCAAACATTCTGAAACATGGTTCTGGATATCGTGTGAAATCATATTTTCTCTGCCATGCTTTAAGGTATTCGATTATGCTTTGATAAATACCCAAATACTGCCCCAGAGCTTCGATTGCAGCATAGGCTGAGAGGATTCTAACAAAGGTTGTGGAGTTTGGATTTTGCAGTATCAAGTGCATTCGCTTGGAAGTTTCTAAAAAAAATTCGACAAATCCATACTATGCACGTCCTGTAATCATGGCGGCTCATGAAATGGCATCTCTTAAGGCATTTTGTCAAACAGTAGAGGCGCCTTGTCTATGCTTCCACATTTTGCACACACATATACCAGAGCATTTGCAACTATAATTTCTAACAAAAATCCTCTTTCCATCATGCTGCGGTGGAGCCATACCCTGTTCCAGCGCTCCTATTTGGCGCAGGTCGAGAGGATGTTGCGAGACGGTGGAGTTTGGTTTTACGCCAGCCAAATGGATTGTCTTAAAAATTTCTAAAGCCACTTCAACCAATTCATTTTACATATATTCTGCAGCCATTGCAGTCAATGAGACCGCATTTCTGTAGAACATCATGTTTTAAAGCTCCTATTTTGGCGCAGGCGTGGCAGAATGCTAGCATAGACTATGAATTTAGCGCTGCACCTGCCAGTTGCATTTGCTTGAAAGCTTCTAAAGCATTTTCATCAAATCCATTTTGTATGTATTCTGCGGGTGCTGCGCTCCATGAAACCACATTTCTTTGAGGTATTATGTTAAACAGTTCCTGCGCTTTGACTATGCTTCCACGTGAATAAAACACCTTTGAATAAGAAATATCGGGGGTTTCGCGGTTTTTATTAATGTTGGGACTTAAGGAGGTACGGGGGAGGAGGTAAAGAAGGAATTCGGAAATGTCGAGGTTTTGGGGTTTTGGGGATTTTGGAAATTTTCAGTAAGTTTTCATTTATCTGTAAAATGTGCGAGAAATGTCAATACATCTTTTGAAATTTCAATAATGAGATTTTGAATATAAAAAAATTGACAACTTTAAAATCTATGGAAAAACAATACAATTTTTAGGATTTTGATGAATTGTTGGATTTGTGAACTTGTCAATGGATTTGGAAAGTGCTCAAATTCATCTTACGAAAACTTTATAAAATTTGCTTGAGAAATCTGTCATCCTAACTAATGAAGTTTAATGCATAACATTCACCTAGATCAATACTTTCTTGTGAAATATTACCACATTATGTATAATAATGTCACAAATCTTCCCGCCTTACCATTTAGCTTCAAATTTTATATAAGTCATGCTTTGATTGTTTTTGTAAACTACCCATTGGAAATTTGAATTTTTAATATCTCACCAATTGGAAGGAATTTTGATCCAAAATCTTACTACATTAGACAAAATACTATCAAAAACATCCTTGTAAAAGGATTTTGCACCATCTCTCATGAATTTTGAGATTTAATTATTTCCATAAAATTGGTTGAGATGCATCACAACTTCTAAGGGTTCTAGCTAAAACAATTGAGATTCTTCTTCAAAATGATGAGAGACTTAACACTTGAGGATAATTGGGGCATTTTTGACTAGGAACTACTTGACATAAGTATTCAAACACAAAAATTTTAAAATTGGTGAGTTTAAAAACAAGACCAACAAGAAGACGAAGAAAGGATAATGTTAAGGATTTTTTTGAAATGATATGAGGAGTGAATTTGAAGGATCTATATTACTACAATGAGATAACACCCTAAGATGCATAGATAAGAGAGAGGGTCACTAGGGGGAAGTGAGATAAGATATGCCCTAATAAAGAATGGTAAGTATGATTGTGAGGAGTGAAGAGGATAGTGATCAAGAAGAAAATGAGACTACGAGTGGTTAGAGGAAAGGGGAACACTAGGGCCATGCCCCCATAAGGGGAGAGGATGATTAAGAAGATACAAAAGAATGAAGAACATCTAGCTCATACCTCCAAGTTGAGAAAATGAGGAGATTCCCTTAATGTGAACACTTAATAGGTAATGACAAGAGTGAAGAGGGATGCTGAGGGAGAAAGAGAAGTGAGACATGTCATCAATATAAAGGAAGGGACTGATGAAAAAGAAAGAACACGATATATCAAGAGTTAAGTGAGAGGATGATGTAATGAATGATGCAATCAAAGGATGAATATTTAATATAATGGATAAATGCCTCCAAAAAAAGAAAGGGAGAGAGAGTAGAGTTAAAATGACACAAAAAATACCAAATAAAGGTAATAAAAGAAAAGAGATGAGAAACTCAATAAACAACTTTATTTTGAGTTGCTAGGGTTATTCCTAATAGTTATAATAGTGACTAAAGTATGGATCATCATTCTCCACTTGTCAGAGAACAAATAGTATCGTTAAGAGGAAAAAAAAAGATCCAAAACAAAGTGGAAAGGTAAGGAGAAGAAAATAAGAGAAAAAATAATAGTGAGGGGAAATCTAAGTAAAAGTGGAATCAAAGGAAATGAAAAATGTGATCAAGGAAAGGAGAAAGATAAAAGAAAGAAAAAAATATCTAAGGACAATTAGTGATTACTATATAGTGGACTATTCAGTTTTGTAACATGATCCTAAGTTTATGCAATGGTAAGACCAAGTAGTTTGTTATGATCCAATTTTTGTGTATACTACATTATCTCATGGAGATAGTAAGAAAGTGTAACAATAGTAATGGGATAGAAGTAGTAGTAGATGTTGGGCTTGGAAATATTTAGTAGAGATACAAAGGAGAAAGTAATAAAATGCTTTCCTTGTCTTGTTGAAGGATTGAGGCATTATGACTAAAGAATTTGAGAGAAAAAGTATGGAATGAAGTCTAGAAAAGTGATCAAGAGATGGAGGAATAGAGCGAGATGCTAAATTTTACTAGTCCAGACTTAGGTTATGAGTACTAAAAGAAGGAGAGGAAAGGAACCATAGCTTAGCAACTCATCCTAGAATGACTCATAGATGGATCATTGATAGAAAAGGAGAAGAAGAAGCTACAACATCTTGATCTAGTTGAATATTTTTTTCTAGATAATTATCTTTGAGTTTCTTTGAAATGTCTCTTATGTTTACATGTTTCTAGTTTTTAATTTTTGGGTAGGTGCAAAAAGATGGGGGGGCAATTTGTGGCCAAATTTAAAAAAAGGTTCTGATAGCTCATAACACAAGCACGTTATGGCTTGGTGTGTTGAGCCTAAGGCTTGGCCACACCGAGCCTACTCCATGCTCACGTTATGAGCAATTAAAATAATAATAAAAAGGAAATCAGAGTCATTTACTTTATGACTATTTTTTTTCGCCCATGGCCAAAATCCCTTCTTTTGGGTGTTCACATTCTAAGGGGAGTGAATCTTACAATTTTTTCATCAAATTTTTGCTATTTCATCACCGAGATGCTGCCACATCGATGAGGAGGTTGAAGAGGTAAGGATTGTTTGTTTTAGGTTGTTTTTGATATTTATTTGTTGAATTTGTAGGAGGTGATAATGTTGGAATGTGATGTTGTTGATTGTTGTCATTAATGGTTTTCATTTATGTTAACATATCTTGGTTGATTGATTAAGGTTCAGTTTTGATACTTTGGTGATCTAGATTAGCATGCTCTAGATGTTGTGCTATGATTATCTATCCTTGGTCATGCTTGTCCTAGTCCCATTCATTTTGTAACATAATGAGATACACTCTTATGGGTCCGGACCGATCTGGAAATTGGTTGACGTTCCTTAGAACATTGTTTGCATTGTAATATGTATATTCTATTCTTTGGTTCCAAATATCATGGTTAATACGTAGTGTGTTGATTTGAGTGAGGAGCATCTATATGGTCCACGTTTCATTCTTTTCCACCGCATGAATTTTTTGTGGTGACCTAATTCAAATTATGTTTGGCCGACTTAGGAGATTATGAAGGCATGGAATGGTATAAGTAAAATTTGATTATGTTCGATGAAATCAAGTGTGGTGAATGCAAATTTGAAAATCCAGATATTGTGAAGTATGCAAAATTATACGATCAGAGGCAACAGATAATGAGGTTCTTTCGATGTGATTGTTGGTGACAATTATTTTCAGCGGTGGATTCCCTTTCATCATTCTTTTGGAAGTGAGCCTTTTTCTTTTGGCAATGAGCCTTTTTACTTTTGGTTGTAATAGTTGGGCAGTGAGCCCATTGACAGTGAGCCTTATCTACAATGAGAATTTTGGTAGCGAGCCCTTGTAAAAATCACCTTAATCAGTGTCACCTTAATTGGTGTTTTATAATTGAGAATTAGCATTCTCCATGGTTTTTCCCATCTTAGGTTTCCATGTAAATTCTAGTGTTCATTGTGCATGGTGTTGTTATTTTCTTTCATGTTCATATCTATTCTAGTTATTATCCGATTGATTTAAGATTTCTCTGGATTAATTACAGTTAAGACAATTATTTTATGATAGTTAATTCACCCCCCTCTTTGTTCTCCAGATTGTTCAACAATTGGTATCAAAGCATTGGTTCCTCGAATAAGAGCTTAAACGCTTGAGGTAGATTCGATGGCACACAAACTAATAATCCTTGTATTTGATAGATCTGACTATAGTTTCTAGAAAGTGCAGATGAGAGGTTACCTGATTTATCTAGGCTCCAATACTTGGAAAGTTGTTGAGACAAAATATTTTGTACCAACAAATGGTCCTCATACTGCAGATGAGATTTCATCCTATGAAGAATATGAAAAAGAAAGGTATGTGATCTATACTGCTTTGTCTAAGATTGAGTTAACAAAATTTATTTCATTGAACATCTCTTATGAATTTGGGAAAAGTTGAAATAAATCTATGAAGGAAATGATAAGAGTCAAATTATTAAAGATTTTGACAGCTAAGCAAAGATATGAAAACTTGAGGATGGAAGAAGGTGAAGATATAGCAAGCTACTTTCAAAGAGTTGACAGTGCAGTAAATGAAGTCAAAAATCAAGGAGGCACTCTAGCAGATGAAGATGTTATGGAGAAGATTCTAATGACCCTACCGGAGAGCTACAGTGACAAGATCTCAGCTATTGAGGAAGTTTATGATCCGAAGAAATTTACCAAAGAGACTATTTGGCACCTTGATCGTGTTTGAGATGAGGAAATTTGGAAAAGAAAAGGAGTAATCTAAAATAGCCTTCAAAGCCACAAAAATAGAAGAAAATTCAAATAGTGAAAGTTCAAATGAGTTGGAAGCAAAATTCACAAGAAAAATGAAGAAAGGTACCGACAAGTACAAAGGTATGTTACCTCTTAAATGTTTTAGATGTGGAAAGATTGGCCATTTAGCAACTAGGTGTCTAGAAAAAGGAACAAGACAAAAGTTTAAAAAATTCAATAAGAAGGCCTATTATGTTAATAAAAATGCTAGTATTTCAGATGATGAATCAGATCAAGAGGATTGTTTGTTTTTGGTGGAAAAGGATGAATCTAGATTTGATATCTCTAATATTTATCCATAATCTAATGATGAATCTGAAGTCGCATTATATGTTAAAAGAAACATAGATGAATGGTTGATTGTTAGTGGATGTTCAAATCATATGATCGGTGATAAAAGTAAGTTTGTGAAGATTGAGAAATATGATGGAGGTTTTGTTAGATTTGGAGATGATAAAATGACACAGATTGTTGGAATTGGTTCTATTACCTTTGATGGAAAACATAACACTGAAAATGTTTACTATGTGAAGGGTTTATATCATAACCTTTTGAGTGTTGGACAGGTGTGTGAGAATGGCTATAATGTTGTATTTTAGGATGATCATTGTGAGATACGGAAGAGTTATGAAATCGTTATTGTAGTAGGAAAAAGAACAAGTTAGAATATGTATCAACTAGAAGGAGCTACAAATATATTCTTATTATCTTAGTGCAATGACAGTTGGATCTAGCATTGGAGGATGTGTCACATCAACTTCAACAATTTGGTAAGGATAAGCTCAACAAGAGCAGTCAGAGACTTTCCAAGAATGACCAAACGAGATAGCATTATCTGCAAAGGATGTCAAGAATGAAAATATACCATAGAAACATTTAGAGGAAAAGAAGAATCATCTACCGGATTATTGAACCTAGTACACATTGGCCTATGTGGTCCAGCTAAGGAAAGAAGCTTACAAGGTGAGAGATATTTCATGCTTTTAATAGATGATTAATCCAGACTAACTTGGGTTACATTTTGGTGCACTCACGGTAGGAGGGTCCTCAAAGAGAACAATTCAGACCATGTAGCTAGAGTTACACAACAAAAGCAACACAAAATATGGAGGAAAATGCAAATTCAAACATTCTCATTAACAAAGATTTTGATTACAATCGACCGGCAACATCCGAGCTTATAGATTCGGCTCGCAGGCCGATACAACATACATGCTCCTTAATGTGAGCAAAAATATTACAAATAAAATTATATATTCTTCTTAATCTACTTGATCTTCATTGATTGCTATCATAATGATCTAGCACAAGCTTTACATCATATCTATAAATCTAGAAACATCGACTTCATCCAAAGATCATTACAATCTTCGATGAAGGAAACGTAATGTGTATATGAACAGGTCAGCCTCAAAGCTGAATTTCTCCACGACAGGTTCATATGATGAAGTGTGGACCTAAAATTAAGGTCGGGGACACTCCATGAAACGATTTGAAACACCTCACAGGGATCTGCAAGCGATGAGAAAGATCCACGATCGATCAAACTAGCCATTAGGTTTGAAATTATTCTTGGGCCAGTTCCAAAAACTCTCACTTACTCTGAAAGTGATAACTTGCCAGAAAAAGATCCAATCGAGCTGAAAACTTGGAATAAGGAAAATGAACATATCCACAATGAAAATATAGATTTGTAAGGTCTAGTGAGGAAACATGAGGAAATACCCAATCTGCCAACTTGAACTGAACAAGAACAAAACTGAATGAAAATATTTTTGGTTGATGCAAGATTAAAAAGAGCCAAGGATGCTTTTGCATCAGATATACGAGGTTATTGAAAAGTGAGTCCCTCACTTTGTTGGGGCTAAAGGGAAACCAATATGATCTACCTCAATTTGAGAAATCCAAGAAGAATCCTCCATTGGTCTACCTTTCCACTTCACAAGATATTCTTTGTATTGTCTCCCACGTGTTTTCCTCCCTTCTCTTACATCCAAAATCTTTTCTGTCTTGTCTGTTTTTTGTTTAGGAAGTTGTTCTTCCAATTTTTCTCTATTGTCTTCACTGAATTCTGTTTCATGGTATTGATGTGGATCTGCAATATTGAATGTAGGTGATATACCCATTCCATTTGGTAATTCTACTTCATATTCATTTCCTAAATCAAATTTCTTCAAAATCTTACAGGGTCCAAACTTCCTCATTTTGAGCTTATTGTATGTGCCAATTGTAAATCTCTCCTTCCTCAAATACATCATCACTTCATCTCCAACTTTGAACTCCTTATGTCTCCTCTTTTCATCTTCTCATTCCTTATAATTTTGGTTCATAGCTTCCAACTGTTGCTTTACTTGAGTATGCACTTTCTTCATATGTTCTGCAAATTCCTCTGCTTTAGCACTTCTTTTATCCTCCTTATTGATGTCTCACAATTCTGATATACCTCTAGGATGAACTCGAGTAACAATCTCAAAAGGTTTTTTTCCAGTACTCCTTTTCACTGAATTATTGTAGGAAAAATCTGCTTGAGCAAGGACTAAATCCCAACTTGCGATCTTCTCTCCAACCAAACATCTCAGAAAATTCTCCATACTCCCATTTACTACCTCTATATGTACATCAATCTTTGGGTGAAAAGTAGAACTAAACTTCAATTTTTTCTTCAACTTCTTCCAAAGTATCCTCCAAAAGTAACCAGCAAAATTTGTATCTTTGTCTGAAACAATACTCCTAGGTAATCCATGCAATCTGACCACTTCCTTGAAAAGTGTCTAATATATGTACTACATCTATCATCTTCTTACAAGGTATGAAATGTGTCATTTTAGAAAATCTGTCCACCACCACAAATACAAAATAATTACCTCTCTATGTCTTCGAAAAACCAAGTATGAAATCTATGTTGATATCCTCCCAAGGTTTCTCTGGAACCGTCAAAGGCTTATACAATCCAACATTCTGACTACTCCCTTTTGCAACCTGACAAACTCTACAATTTTGCAAAAATTTCCTAACATCCTTATGAATCTGAGGCCAAAAGTAATTCTCACTTACCAATGCTACTAACTTATCAACTCCAAAGTGCCCTGCCAATCCTCCACTATGTTTCTCTTTCACTAGGTTATCCCTCATTGAACTCTGGGGTATACACAACCAATTCCCTTTGAACAACATATCCTCCTGAATGAAATAATCCAACCACTGACTCCTATCCTCCAAGACTGGTTGTTTACAAGCTCTCCAAGGTTCTGCAAAATCCTGATCTTCCTCATATAAGTTCTTCAATTCATCAAAGTCTAAAGTCCCCACTCTCATTCCTACCAGAAAATTCCTTCTCCTACTCAAGGAATCAAAAAATCCATTTGAATTTCCACTCCTATGTTTCAAAACAAAAGTATAACTTTGCAAGGATTCAACCCATCTCATGTGTTTCTGACTCAACTTACCTTGATTGTTCAAATACTGCAAAGCCTGATGATCTGTGTACAACACAAACTCCTTAGACAACAAGTAATGTCTCCACTTATTCAAGGCTTGAACTATGGCATAGAACTCCTGATCATACACTGAATACCTTTTCCTCACATCATTCAACTTCTCACTAAAATAAGCTATTGGTCTTCCTTCTTGACCTAATACTGCTCCAATTGCATTTCCACTTGCACCATAGTCTACCTAAAATACCTTATTAAAGTCTGGTAAAGCCAACATAGGCTTCTCAGTCACCTTTTGTTTCAACAACTCAAAGCTCATGTTTGCTCTAGACATGTCCAACTAAAATTCTCCCTATCTCCTCTCATTGTTTCTATCATAGGACTGCAGATAGAACTGAAATTCCTAATAAAATTTTGGTAGAAACTAGCCAATCCATGAAATGATCTTACCTATCCAATGCTTTTTGGTGTAGGCCACTCAAAAATTTCTCTTACCTTCTCAAGATCCATCTTCAATCCATCCACTGATATCACAAATCCCAGATATACCAATTCGTCCTTCATGAAACTAAACTTCTTAATGTTTATCAGCAACTGCTCTTCTCTCAACCTCTACAAAGCTAGTCTTATATGCAACAAATTTTCTTGTCTAGTCTTACTAAAAATCAAGATGTCATCCAAATAGACAATCAAAAACTTACCCAAGAATTTCTTCAATACCTCATTCATCAACATGAGGAAAGTAATTGATGCATTTGTTAGTCCAAAAGGCATCACCAACCACTCATACAATCCTTCATTTGTCTTGAATGTTGTCTTCCATTCATCCCCTTCTCCAATTCTAATATGATGATATCCACTCTTCAAATATATCTTTGTAAAGTATTTATCTCCACTCAAACAATCCATAATGTCATCCATCTAGGGCAAAGGAAATCTATACTTCACTGTGATCTTGTGTATGGATCTAGAGTTTGTACACATCCTCCATTCTCCATCCTTCTTAGGTGCTAGCACTGCAGGTACTACACAAGGAATTAAGCTTTCTCTGATCAAACCTTTTCTCAACAACTCTTGCACTTGTCTATTCAACTCTTCATTATTTTTTCGTGTCATCCAGTGTGCTACTTTATTAGGAAAACTAGCTCCAAGAATCAGATCCATGCAATGACTAATACTCCTCATAGGTGGCAATCCATCAGGTACATTATCTGAAATGATAGCTTCATATTCTACTAGCAATTCCCTTATTTCCTCTAGTTGTTTTTCTACATGCTTCAAGTCTTCAACCTTCTTAGGAACCAAGGCATAGCACATGCTCTCATGTCTTAGTCCATCCAAAAATATCCTTCCATCAACCAAACAAATTCTAGCATTCATACAAACCTTAACTTTAGGAACATC
The DNA here is from genome assembly GCA_007115665.2 of Sequoiadendron giganteum. Classification (NCBI taxonomy): domain Eukaryota; kingdom Viridiplantae; phylum Streptophyta; class Pinopsida; order Cupressales; family Cupressaceae; genus Sequoiadendron; species Sequoiadendron giganteum. Next base: position 286,730,846 of record CM021106.1, read on the forward strand.
CTCCAATGGTAACAAAATCTGCTTCATTCCATTTGCTTGTCTACCATACTATCAATTCCTTCCCAAGAAAACATGGCATACATCCATAGGCATGGTATCACACAAAACTTCATCATGATAATTTCCTATCATCAATTTCACCAAACATTGTTCGCTTACCAGTATCTTATGCTCATCTTGAATTCAAGCTATTGAATAGGGCTTCAGGTGTTTCAACCTTTCCAACTTCAATTTGGTCACCATTTCTTCAGAAGCCAGATTCTCTGAGCTTACACTATCAATAATCACTTTGCAACATTTACCAGCTACCTTGCTTCTAGTTCAGAACAAATTCTTTCTCTGCAATGGTTCCTTCTCCATGTCACTTTGACATAATACTCTTATGTTCACCAACACTTATCCCTCTTCCGGTTTATTAGATGATCCAGCATGATCCTCCTCAACAAAGGCTACTCTTCTACTGTTCTATGTCTTTTTGGTTGCTTCTCCTTGATTACATTCAAATTCTCTATGTCCTTCTCCGCCACACTTATAACAAGCTCCTATGAATACTTGTTTCTCTTGTCTTCTATCATCTTTTCTATAATCCTTATTGTGTTAACCACCATATCCTCCTTTCTGGTAAGAGTTTCCATCATCTCTACGGTATGGATTTTCATTCTTACTAACTTCGTTATCTTTATTATGATCTACAAAATATCCTCTTCCTCCTCCAGTAAAAAATCTTCCTCTCTGAAATCTTTGACCCCTTCCTCTTTGTCTCTGCTCATGTCTTTTATTCAGCTTCTCTTATACTTTTAGGGCGCATTGATATGCCTCCTCCACACTCAGTAAATTAATCAAACTAATCTCATCTTGTATAGACGACCTCAAACCATTCATATATCTGGCTAATTTCTTGGTCTCATCTTCTAAATGTCCAAATCTAATATTAAACTTGTAGAACTCCTTAGTATATTCTATCACATTTGAATCCTTCTACTTCAAATTCTGCAACTTTCAGAACAAATTGATTTGATAGTCTGTAGGCATAAAAAAATTCTTCAACTTATTCACCATCTGATCCCACGATATTATCTTCTCTTTTCCTTTTCTTTGCATATTTGTCTGCAAATGTTCCCACCAAAGGGATGAATGTCCTTTTAACTTTTTACAAGAAAATTTCACCTTCTTGTCTTTTGTGGTACCTTCAAAATCAAAGTACTTCTCCATCTCTATTATCCAATCAACCAATTCATCTGAATCCAACATTCCACTATAATGTAGTGGATTGGAATGTGGTTTAGTATTTACTCTAGTTAGGGCTCTTATGAATCTCTCTTCTCCTTGATCAAGGCCAAGTTGATCTTCTCTTTCCCTTTCTTCCTATTCTTCTACCTCTTCATCACTCACATCTTCAACTATTCGACTTCTCCTCTGGCTTGTTTTGACTGCTTCTAATCTAGCAACAATTCCTCTCAACATCTCCATTATAGTTGGATCTTCATTTCCACGCACTCCATTTCCTCTACCATTTCTTCTTCCCACCATCTTTACACAAGTCCTCTGAAGCTACAGGTCTGATCCTCAATCTACCACCCAACAACAAATCTTCAATGAGAGTTTGCAAAATCTAATGATCTTCCATGAAACGAACCTTGCTCTGATACCAATTTGGTGCAATCACGGTAGGAGGGTCCTCAAAGAGAACAATCTGAACTGTGCAGCTAGAGTTACACAATAGAAGTACTCAAGAATATGGAGGAAAATTCAAATTCAAACATTCTCATTAACAAATATTTTGATTACAATCAGTCGGCAACATCTAAGCTTATAGATTCGACTCACAAGCCTGATACAACATACATGCTCATTAATGTGAGCGAAAATCTTACATATCAAATTCTATATTCTTCTTAATCTACTTGATCTTGATTGATTTCTATCCTAATGATATATTACAAGCTTTATATCATATCTGTAGATCTAGAAACATCTGCATTGACCAAAGATCATTACAATCTCTAATGAAGGAAACATAACATGTACATGAACAAGTCAGCCTCAAAGTTGAATTTCTCCATGGCAGGTGCATATGATGAAGTGTGGAACTAAAATTAAGGTCGGGGACACTCCAAAAAATAATTGAAACATCTCGCAGGGATCCACAAGCGACTAGAAAGATCCACGATCGATCAAACTAGCCGTTAGGTTTGAAATTATTTTGAGGCCAATTCCAAAAACTGTCACTTACTGTGAAAGCGATAACTTGCTAGAAAAAGATCCAAACGAGCTGAAAACTTGGAATAAGGAAAATGAACATATCCACGATGAAAATATAGATCCGCAGGGTTTGGTGAGAAAACATGAGGAAATATCGAATCTGCCAACTTGAATTGAACAAGAACAAAACTGAATGAAAATATTTTTGGTTGATGCAAGATTGCAAAGAACCAAGGATGCTCCTGCATCACATTTTTAAGAGAAAAATCAGAAGCTTTAGAAAAATTCAAAACTTTCAAGGCAAGAGTTGAGAATGAAGTTGATAGGAAAATCAAGTGTTTAAGATCTGATAGAGGAGGAGAGTTTACTTCTAATGAATTCAACAATTTCTATGAGAAACACAACATTAAAAGACAAATGTTTGCCCCTAGAACACCACAATAGAATGGTGTAGTGGAAATAATGAACTAGACAGTTCAGGAAGTAGCTAGAAAAATGATCAAGGAAGCAAGTTTATCAGAGGTCTATTGGAGAGAACCGATACACACATCAATTTACACTCTAATAGAGTACTATTTCGGAGAAGGTATGAAAAGACAACATATGAGCTATGGCATGGAAGAGCTCCGATAGTAAATTACTTCAAAAAAATTGGAAGTAAATGCTACATTCGAAGAGATGAGGAAAATCTTGGAAAGTTCGACATTAGAGGTGATGAAGGCATATTTGTAGGTTACTCTACAAGAAGCAAAGTGTACCGGTGTTACAACAAGAGACTAAACAAGATAGTTGAAAGTGCGAATGTGAAAGTGGATGAAGATGTTCAAAGAAATATTGATCTAGGCATATTGAATATGAATCAGATGACTTAGATGACTCAGATGACAAGGGAAAGAAGGATAAGAAAGAAGAAGAGAAAAAAGAGGCTCTGACATCTACAGCTAAAACCCCATAGTATGCACAGAGAAACCACTTAGAAAATCATATTATTAGAGATAAGAATAAAGGAATAATCACAAGAAGAAATGTAGCTCAAGAACAAGTATTATTGTGTTTAATCTCAGAAACTAAGCCAAATATTATGGAATAAGCATGCAATGATCAAAACTGGGTGAAAGAAATGAAACAAAAGCTTGATCAAATAGAGAAAAATTAGACTTGGGAACTTATACCTAGACCGGAAAACAAAAAATTAATTGGAACAAAGTGGGTATTCCAAAACAAGCTAGACGAAAACAAAAAAATTAATAAGAAACAAGGAAAGATTAGTTTGCAAAGGTTACACTCATATCAAAGGTTTTGATTTTGAAGAGACATATGCCCCTGTTGCTCGAATGGAAGCGATCTGGATACTCTTAGCTTTTGCAGCTTTTAAGGATTTCAAAGTCTATCAAATGGATGTAAAATCAACATTCTTAAATGGAGAACTAAAGGAAGAAGTCTACATGGAGCAACCAGAGGGATTTAAGTCCGAAAATGACCCGAATGCTATTTGCAAGTTGAAGAAAGCGTTATAGGGATTGAAGTAGGCACCTAGAGCCTAGTATGGTGGATTAGACAAGTATTTGATTGGACAAGGATTTCAAAAGGGATCTATTGACAGTAATTTATAGTACATAATTTATTCAGATCAAATTTTGATTGTTGCGGTTTATGTTGATGACATAATATTTGGAGGAAATGATGATTTGTGCAAAAACATTGTAGATAAAATGTAGAAGGAATTCAAAATGTCTATGATAGGTGAGTTAAATTTACTCCTTGGATTGTAAGTAAATCAGAACAACAAAGGAATTTTCATCTCTCAGTCCAAGTATACCAAAGAATTATTGAAGAATTTTTGATTGGAGAACTCCACACAAGTTTGTAAACCTATTGTTACCAGATGTAAGTTGAAAAAAGAAGATGATTCACCTAAAGTTGATGCAAGTATGTACAGGTCAATGATTGGAGGATTTTTATATTTGACTAAGCTACTAGACCAAACATTATGTATGCTATTTGTTTAGGAGCTAGATTTCAGCAAGAATTAAAGGAATCACATGTTGTTGTAGTAAATAGGATCTTTAGATATATGAAGGGTACAAAAGATATCGGGTTATGGTATCCAAAGGATTCATATTTCACTTTGACAACTTATATTGATGTTGATTGGGTTGGGTGTGTTGATAACAGGAAAAGCACAAGTGGTGGAGCTTATTTCCTTAGCTCCTGGTTGGTTGCTTGGTCAAGAAAGAAATAAGATTTTGTATCTTTATCTACTGTTGAAGTTGAATACATTGCAGCATCCTCAGTTTCACTCAGGTATTGTGGATGAAACAAACATTGAGAGATATTAGCATATCATTTGATGAATCGATCTCAATTATGTGTGACAATACCAGTGCAATAAAAATTTCTAAGAATCTGATACAACGCTCCATAATGAAACATATATCCATTATATCTCACTTCTTGAGAGAGAAGGTATTGGAAAATGAGGTAAGGCTTGAATATTTACCTACAAAAGAGTAGATTGTAGACATTTTCACAAAACTGTTGAACAAAGATACTTTTGAGTGTCTTGATAGAAGTTGGGGTTTCTGCCCCCTCCTAGTCTACAATAATTTGCACTAGGGTGTGCATTGGTCCAAGGTATTATATGCACACTCTTATCTTGATCAATGCTTGGTGGATTCCTCATAGGGGGAGCGAAGTAAGTCTTTTCAAGGGAGTTTTTTTATTTTGTATTTGATGTCAAAGGGGGAGAAGAAGAGAAGGTCCTTGATGTTGTTGGTGTTGATATTGAGTTGTTTTTTTTTTTGTTTCAAGATGAATGTTTCCATCAAGGACAAAGGGGGAGATTTTTGGAATGTGATGTTGTTGATTATTGTCATTAACGGTTATCATTGCTGTCAACATATATCTTGGTTGATTGATTAAGGTTTGGTTTTGATTCTTTGGTGATCTAGATTGGCATGCTCTGCATGTTGTGTTATGATGATCTACCCTTGGTTGTGCTTGTCTTGGTCCCATTCATTTTACAACATAATGAGATACACTCTTATGGGTTCAAACCGATCTGGAAATTGGTTAGCGTGCCTTGAAACATTGTTTGCATTGTAATGTGTATACTATATTCTTTGGTTCCAGATATCATGGTTAATACGTTATGTGTTGATTTCACTAAGGAGGTTCTATATGGTTTGTGTTTTATTCCTTTCCACCGTGGGAATATTTTATGGTGACCTAATTCAAATTATGTGTGGCTGACTTAGGAGATTATGAAGGCATGGAATGGTATAAGTAAAAGTTGGTTCTGTTCGATGAAAGAAAGTGCATTGAATGTGAATATGAAAATCCAGATATTGTGAAGTATGTGAAATTATACGATCGGAGGAAAGAGACAGTGAGGTTCTTTTGGTGTGACTTTTAGTGACAGTTATTTTCAGTGGTGGATTCCCTTTCATCATTCTTCTGGCAATGATCCTTTTTAATTTTGGTTGTAATAGATGGGCAGAGAGCCCTCCAGTAGTGATCCTTACCTGCAGTGAGATATTTTTTAGTGAACCCTTGTAAAAATCACCTTAATCAGTGTTTTATAATTGGGAATTAGCATTCTTCATGGTTTTTCCCATCCTGATTTTCCATGTAAATTATGGTGTTCATTGTGCATGGTGTTGTTATGTGCTTTCATGTTCATATATGTTCTAATTATTATCTGATTGATTTAAGATTGCTCTAGATTAATTATTTTTTTTATAAAAAAATATGATAATTGATTCACCCCCTCTCTTAGCTATCTAGACTGTTCAATAGATAATGAACCTGCAAACCCTCCTAAAAATCCTCAAAAAGCAGAGCAACAACAACAAGAAGAAATTACTCAAAAAGAAGAGTAACAAAAACATTAATAAAAGCTTCAAGTTCAAAAACCACAACAAAAATCTCCTCCACCAATCCCTCAACATCGTCCTGGCACTCAAAAAAATTTAATGAGTGAAATTGAAAACAATAAAAAAAAATTTGAGGAGTTAATTATGAGGTTGAATGATCCAAATGGTTGAGCCATGGAAATAAAATCACCTGCAAATTCACTGAAAGAAATGTTAAAAAATGTAGATTCAATCAACAAACAATTAACTAGCTGGCAAGATAGGAGGCAGGCGGCTATGAAATTTTGCTAGGATAAATTATCATATAAATATGTAAAAAGATCTAAATATTATAAAATTAGATTTGTGCTCATTGTTCACTGACCCATGCACAAATTAAAATATTAGCCTCAATGCAAAGATGTTTCCTATCCATTGGTGCCACCACCAACAGCTTAGGTCCTTTTTTTGGGATAGGCGGTACATGGTTTTTGATTACCCACCATGCAAAAATTGTGAAGTCCCACAATATTTACTGAGGAAACTATACTATGAGTTCATCCTCAACAAAATATTGAATTATTTTAATATGAGGAACTTCCAGAGGAGATGTGGGGGGTCAGCTCAAGATAAACCTGGTGCACATCAGGATCCTAAGCGACAAAAGAGATGACCTCTCACTAGTCCACCTCATGAGCACATCATCCTCCCTTACATCATGAAGGAGAGTGCCGAGGTATACACTTTGCAGATCATCAACTCTTTGAACCAGAGTGTCATCCATCATGCAAGCCCTATACTACAATGCCATCCAAGGGAGTCTTCAAGTGGTGGGCTTCGATCCCATTTGTGTCAGGCTTGCAAGGCAGCTTGTTCATATGACCCCACTGACACTCAGGACGTTTCTACACATGATACGTCTGTAGCTATTGAGATGGCGAGGGAAGCTATCATTTTGAATGAGGCCTTTCACATCGATACTTAGGTAAATGTTAGCATGTTCATTGAATTTAATTTATTAAGTTTCAATTTTGAAATGAAAGATAATTAACTAATTTAGCTTTATGATTTTAATACAAATTTCTTGGTCATAGTGTTGATACTAGATACACTAGCCCTACACCCAGTTATTACTCCACTGCATCTACCATCGAGGTATGTAACTAGTAAATAATTATTAATTTATTACATGTTAATAGCTTTGCTTTATGAATGGTATTCTAATATTTGATTTTGGATGTTGAATAGGCTAATATTGGAGGTTTCATGGGAACACCTCCAAGTGCTAGTGGATTTAGACAAACCTACACGTAGGTAATAGAATAAGAGTTTAACTAATGAATTGTAATTAATAGATTTGTGTAGTTTATATTCATATCGTTGATTACATTGCATTGCACATCATTCAAACACAACGCATTACTTCACATTCCATAACTAATAACTACATGTTGATAGATGAAAAAAAATCATGTGTAATATAGTTGTTTAGAAACTCAACATAAGCAGTGATGCAATTACTTCACATAGCATAAGTAATAAGTATGATAAACTTCCAATTGCATTTTCTTGTCATGGAATTCCATGATACCACTTTTTACTGAGGCATCTTTTCAAATAGTTCACTTCCTTGTCTATGTTATGGATGCTTGGAAGAAATATATGAAAGAATAATAGTAATCAATAGCATAGACAAGGAAATGAGTTGTTTGAAAAAATTCCTCATATAAATGTGGTCTCATGGTGATGCCCATCACCATGAGACCCAATTTCTTTGAGGCATTTTTTCAAACAACTCATCACCTTTTCTATGCTACCACATTTTCCATACATGTTGTCGGCCCACAATAATGATTTCAATAACTAGGCCCTTACAACCATGATTCAGAGATAGGATATCTGACCTGAATAGCTATCTTAACCACCATGAAGGTACATTTAAATTTTCAACCCAGGGATGTGAACTTGAAATGGGTCAACACAGTATGTGCACTAGGAATTCTAGAGTAGTCATCTTAGTTTTATAACTAAGAAAAGCTTAAGACTGAAAGAAAATTGCATGAAAGGAAACAAAAAAAATGTTGAACATCAGTAAAGAAAATCCAAACTGATTATGCATAACAGGAAAGAAAATATAAGAATCCAAAATAAATTACTCTGCTCACCTTGGTTGTAGGAATAGTCACATAACAGAGTTCTAGTGGCTCCAGGAATAGTCAATGCTAGAATCTTAACTAAGTACTAAACAAAAACTAACAGTAATCTAATTAAACTAAAGGAATGGATTACTCACCAAGTGGCCCCCCTTGGATGAGTATCCTCTAAACTACTAGAAAAACTTGGATACTCAACTTAGAATCTTATTTCATTTATCAAAAAATGCAATTACAGAAATATGGTTGATCATCAACTTGTACAAGAACCTGGAAATAAAATCACTAACTCGCTATCACTAGCCTGAGGAAGGAGGATTTGAGCCTTATTTGTCAACTAAACAAGGCCATCAAATCCCACTAATTGAGAGGATTCCATTTAGGGAAAGTGAGAAAAATGGAAGGGGCGGTTACGTATGCAGGGGAATCCATTTGGACATGCATGCCCAAACATGGACTCGACCACTGCAGTAACACCTGCAATGCTCAATTTCATTAACTATTGGTGCAATGCGGTTACACGCAGCTGACACGAGAATCTTCCACCATCATCCTCAGTTGACCCTCGTGCGACTCCTCAACCTAACCAATTGGTGGCTGCATTTCTCAACTTAGCATTTCAATCATGTCTACAGAATAATTCTAGTACACATAGTAACTGCATAATCATAACCACCTTAAAGAACATACATCAATCACATGCAAGATAAACATATATGGTCCACATAATGGGTAAATATTATTAAAACCAAAAAAAATGAACTTAGTCCATATGTCATATAACTGAGAGAAACTATATGAAAGTGTCAGCATATAATATCAAAGTCTGTGGCAATCTTAGAAAATAACAAGATTCTACCCCCCTAACTAGGCCAAAATCAAGACTCATCACATGTATACCAAAGCATTTTATCAAATAGTTCTTTTTCTTGATGTTATGGCTAAAATCCTAAAAGATGTGCTTTCCAACAAACTATGGATGCTTGGAAAAATCTATCAAAGAATAATAGTAAGTAATATCATAGACAAGGTAGTGAGTTGCTTGAAAAAATGCCTCGAAGAAATATGGTTTCATGGTGATGGAATGCCATTCTATCACCATGAGGCCACATTTATTCGGGGAATTTCTTCAAATAGATCACCACCTTGTCTATGCTACCACATTTTCCATACATGTGTACCAAAGAATTTTATCAAACTACTCACTTCTTTGCTTCTATGGCTAAAAGCCTAAAATAGGTGCTTTCCAAAAAACTATGGATTCTTGGAAAAAATATATAAAAGCATAATAGTAAGCAATATCATAGTCAAGGTAGTGAGTAGTATGAAAAAAATTCCTTGAAGAAATTTGGTCTCACGGTGATGGAATGCCATTCCATCACCATGAGACCACATTTATGTGAGGCATTTTTTCAAATAACTCACTGCTTGAAGAATAGAAACCAAACCTTTAGCCAAAATTCCCCTCCAAATTATTTTCAAGGTCCCCATCCTCAATTTACCAATCCATGGAACCTTCCATCTTTTATTCCACGTGTTCATGACCCCACCCCTCCCTCTTCATTTCATGATCGCCCTCCATCTCATAACCAAGACCACATTATACCATCCACCCCATCCTAGCATAATACCATAGAGAAGGCAATGAATTGTTTAAAAAAATTCCTCAAAGAAGTGTTGTCTTATGGTGATGGAATGCCATGACACATTTGTTTGTAATGGAATTCCATCACCATGATACCCCATTTCTTTGAGGCATTTTTTCAAATAGTTCACTTCCTTCTCTATGCTACCATAGTTATCGTACATGTCTATGAAAGCATTTTTTCAAACGGTTCACCACCTTTCTGCTATGCGTAAAAGCCTAAAAATAGGTGATTTTGAACAATCTATGGATAGGGAAAATAGTAAGCATGATAGTCAAAAATATATAGTTTAATAAGTACTCAAAATTTTGTTCATTATCTCATACACTATAAGCCATGATGTGCATCGCTATTGTAGTTTTCGTGATTGAATAATTTTTTGTTTTATTTTTAGATGTTGGAAGAGGATACACCTCTGAATGTTCATAGGGAAATGGAGCTTGATTTTTCATCTTCTATAGATTCCTTGATGGCTCTCACAGAGGAGGCCTGAGATAGGTTACTAAATTTCAATTTATATTCATTGTTATAGCTGTTAGTTAGTGAAAAATCAAACCATTATTGATTCTTAGTTTAATTTCTCTTTGGATGGTTTTTGTAGGGCTTCAACATGCCACAACATGGGCGTGTGAATATTTCCCTTGAGAAGAGAGATCGTCTACTGGCGGTAAGTGAATATTTTGCTAAATATATCATTTTTTATAATGTAATTTCTACATATTAATGTCTTTACTTCTTATTGTAACAAATAAAGCTTAACCAAGAAATAAACCCTAGGAGGAGCACCAAGAGAACTCCTCAACCTCAAAATAAATGAGTGACAGACCTATCACCATCTAGCTGACAAGCAAAGGGCAATAATTTATTTCGAGAGGATGTAGAGAAATGACTTTTGATTCTAGAGCCCTTTGTTGTATGTCTATATGGCATTCTCGTGAGCCTATATGGCTATTTTGTATATATTTTATACTTATATCGACATATATTGATGTATGCCTACATGGCTATTTGGTTAATACAAATCTTTTTTATCGATGGTGTCCATATTTGCATTATAAATCCATGGTTCAATAGATATGAGTTATGTGTATTCAAGTGTATAATTTGTGACTTACGTGTATTCCAATGTATACTTTGCGACTGACATGTTTTCATGTGTATACCTTATATTCAGCATATTCTTTGTATTAATTTGTGTATACTATGTATTTGTGTGTATACTTCAAGGCTTACATATTTTTGAGTACTTGTGCTTCCCTTATTCACATGTATGCTTGAATTATTCATGTGTATATACTTATTAATTGGTTAGCCCTAACATTGATCATTGTTGTCCTTCATGGCTTGTATTGAATATTTATTGATTGATGCTAAAAAAAAATATTAGTTGATGCTAAATATCTTCAATATTTTTAGGAATACTAGTAGAGTTACAAATTACAAAATTGCACAAATTGAAAAGAAAAGACTAACTATAAATAAATGCATTGATTATTAACTTGATAATTGATTAAGAATTAGTATAATATATATCAAGAGATGAACCTTCTAGAATAGAAACTACCAACTAGAAAATAGGCAAAGAATTTCCAATACTTTGAAAGCAATATTCCACCCAAAATTGCAATGGGAGAGAAGGATTATTTAAGATCCTTGAGAAATGTATTTCCTAATGCTCCCTTGTTCTTACATATCTCAATTCAGTTTAATCCAAAGAGTTCCATGAAATGATTTATGTAAAAGCAAAAAACACATTTTCAATTGGTATTCCATGAGATGTTTCATAAAAAAATTCCATTATATTTAATCTTTTGATTGGAACAACTCAATTAAGCAAAGGATATATAATCTTCACAACACTTGAAAAACACAATATTCATAGTAGATGATGAGTAGTTAACTTCTTGACACATTATCATACAAACATTTATCTTGAATAGTCTTTAAACATTTTCACAGCATAATCCTCACAATAGAATGAATTGTTATGTTCTTGATCCATCACCGTATAAACATGTTGAAAGATGTATACATCAACTTTTTGCAATATTATTTCTTGTATAGGAAATGGACTTGGGAGAAAGCTTCATAATTTATAATACAAATAATAAATGGACTCAAGGGTGGAAACTTTATTTATCACACCAAATAATAAATGTACATGAGAGCATCACTTGTTTCTCTTATATTCCAATTTTCAAGCATAGAAAATCATTTTAAATGAAAATGAAAAAATGCTTCACAACCAAAGTTGTTAATTGAGGAAAAATAAAATGTTTCCAAGGTCCACTATTGTGCACATTTACAATTGGTTGTATATTGTTGTAAGGGAAAGGAGGATTATTAAAAAATGTCTTACACTTTCTAGACTTGAGGATGATCATATGCTTTTTGTGTGGAAAAACTACAACAAAACTAGCAATTAGTGCCTAAAATAGCGCTAGAATTTAGTGCATTTGAGTTCATGAATTGGACACTTCTACCAGTACAAAACTGCATGTTCTCTTCAGCGCCATTTTTTGCACCAGATTTGGCATTAGATTTTGCACTAGATTTAGCATCGGATTTTGCGCCAAAAAAGTAGTGCAAGAAATAGCGCCTCCTTTAGCGTCTGGAATAGCGCTGGGAAGCATGACCAATTTAAAGTTAGAAATATCACCTAAATTAGCGCCCAATTTAGCTTCTAGTTTTGCTTCCATGTATGCTCCCATTTTTGCTTCAAGTTTTGCTCCCAGTCGTGCTTCCTATTTTTCTTCTAGTATGGCATCAAAAATAGCTTCTTTTTTGGCTTCCTAATTGACGCCATGTTTTTCTTCCATTATGACATCCTTTTTGCTTCCACTTTTGCTTCCATTATGACGTCCTTTCTTGCTTCTAGTTTGGCTTCTGATTTTGCTTCTAGTTTTGCTTCTTGTGTTGCTTCCAGGTTTTCTTCTAGTTTTGCTTTTGAATTTACTTCTAGGTTTGCTTCCAATTTGGCTTCCATTTTTGCTTCCAAAATTGCATTTGGTTTTGCTTCCAATTTTGCTTTGAATTTTTCTTCTGATATAATGTTACTTGTTGTATCTAGCTTTGCTTCCGTTTTTGCATCTTTTGTTGCTTCTAATATGGCTTCTATTATTGCATCTTTTGTTGCTTCTAAAATTGATTCCATTATTACTTCTTTGTTTGCTACCTGAATTGCTTCTATTTTTGCTTCCATTGTTGCTTCCTTTTTTGCTTCTAAAAATGCTTCTTGTTTTGCTTCCATTTATTAATTTAATATGTTCTATTTCAATTTAATTAGTTAAATATATCATTCCTCTTAAATAACTCATATGATTATAGATTAAGTCATATTGCATTTAAAATAACTCCTTAAATCTACTGGCAGAGGGGAGTTCCAATTCAATTTACTCATAAATAATTTCCAACAAAAATATGTATAGGAGCAAGAAAGGAGGAGATGATCAACTGATTCTTCATTGTCTTTACAAAGAGGGCATCTATTGGGACCTTGAACCCCTACCAATTTCAACCTATTCTTTGTAAGTATCTTCCTTTGCAAAGCCAACCATGTGAAAACTCTAGCCTTAGGGAGGTAGGATTTGTTCCAAAAAAGGTGAGTGGGCCAATATTGCTTTGTAACCGCCGCCCCATCTTGCACCTTCTAGCCTAGCTTAACCTAATACTCCCTAGTTTTTTAGCAGCTCCATATTATTATATCCTATTTGCAAGACAAGCTCACATACCTATTTGACAGAATACTCTCTAACTCTTTGACTTGTGCTCCATCCACCTAAAGACCCATGAAGCATTTAAAATATTTTATAGGATAATATTTATAAATATTTTTTAGGGAAATGCACATCCATACATATTAACAACATTATTATACTTATTAAATCTCTATCAAAATAAAATCTACAACAATATCTAGTATATATAAAATAACAAGATAATTATTATAACATGATCATCATCTATAATTAAAACAAGTGAGTCAAATATCTATAATTTAATTGAATTTGACAACATCCATCCTAAGCAGTAAATTAAAATCATCAACCACTTTCAATATATAAATTGACAAGTCAATACTAATAAGATCATCATCATATATAACTAAAACAAGTGAAAGTCAAATATGCTAGTAGATCAATAACATGTCAAAATGATACATGTCCAATAGTCGACATATGTCAAAATTATACATGTACAAATGATATAAGTAAAACTGATAAATTATGTAACTCAAGATGATACAAGTCAAGATGATACATGTCAAAATGATATAAGTAAAAATGATACATTTCAAAATGATACAACTCAATAATATGGTACTGTAGGCCATGAAAATGATACATATGATAGTAACCATGAAAAGAGGAATCATAACGATATATCAAAAATGATCCATGATGCAATCTATATGATCATGAATGTCACTAGCTACTACTAGCAACTACCTCATCATCATCACCATCATGATCATGATCATGATCATCATCATCGACATCGGCCTCAGTGTCTTTTGTATCTTCCTCATCATCATCCTCTACCATGTGATCTGTACCAGAACCAACATATTTTGGATCTATATCATGAGCATCATCTTGATCTTCTATAGACCTATGTTACTGCAAAAAAAAAATTAAAATGAAAATTTATTATTTATTTCATACCATAATTTATTTTTCTATTATATATCTAATATTATAACATATAAAATGAAACCATAATCATATTACATCATATCAAAGTGCACATACCGTAATAAAATTTCAAAAAAATTACAACTAATATGTCATTCCAATGATGTAAAACATGCAAAAATTCTAATAAATGTTAGTAAAGATCATTAATAAAATTGTGATATATTATGATGCCTATTTTCTTAAGACATGGACATATTATGTATAAGTTTATATTGCAAATTATATGAGATTAGTTCATGGAGCACTTGGTCTCCATTGGCTCACACATGTTCATTCATCACTTTTTGACATAGATCGACCTTCTCATCACCATAGGTGGGACTTGATTTGGCATTGGCACATATGTTGAGGCATGATAGAGATGAAAAAGCATCCTTGCACACATGTTGATGCCTCATGGAGTTTTTTTATTGGTTCATGCATGGATTATTTAATCTACTTGACCCACACGAGATACTTTATTAATTTTCTATGTGGAGTGGCCCTTCATCTTCCACAAGTGTGGGGTTGATCTAGCATTTCGACACACATGCTCATGCATGAGAACTATTTTATGGTTTTTTGATGCTTCGAGTCTAGCGCCACCCCCTCTCTCTATAGGACATAGGTTTGTCTTTTACACCAAACACTCTCTCTAGAAGACCTATGTGGTGGTTCAAGGCCCTGTGCCACATCACCCATGGGTCCTAGAAGTGGATGTTACAAAAAAAGTGCCTAGTTTTCAACCATGAAACATAGCCTAAACCTCAAGAGGATGAGTTAAGAAATAAACTTCTAGGAACACTAAATGGTATCCTTCCATCAGCCTCAAGGGTTCAATAAAAAACATAGTGGCCCTAGTTAGCAGGTTGTATGGGGAGAAGGATGCTTCTCATTCTCAAGAATCCTAATTCTTATTGCTACATATGTTGCTTAAAGAAGGGCCAATTTTAAACTAGGTAGTTGTTTTTTAACTCACTTTTTGCAATGAAATAACGAGAGTCGAGTCTCCTCCAGTGGGAGAAAATCCAAAATTCTATACAACCTCTTACTTATGTTATATTATTTGTGCAGCTAATAAATTCTTTGGGTATGAATTAGACATGGAGCATCGCATTTCATTTTATCCATGTTTATTGCTAAACTGATGGGAGCACAAATATTCATCCAAATATGAGCACATTTTGACTAATTCTTTGCTCCCTTGCATGAGCTATTATTCGAGAAAAGGTTCCCTAGGTTGTCTGATGACATGATCAGAACCTTGGAGAACCTAAAATATTACTACTTATATGAGTTGTTAACATATAGGAATATCTATGGCACCGCAAAGGCACCCCATACTTTTCCCAAGCATGTGTCCGACATGTTGTTGATCAAGAAGTTGCATGTCATACTATACTCTTGAGATTTAATGAAGACATGGAAGCAATGGTAATGGATGTAGATAATATGGATCTAGTAGCTAGGGCTACGAATAGGTTCACCACAACATAATAAAATGAATCAAACATCCTTAAAATGACATGCTAAATGGAAGGGCATAAGAAGGAAATTGCGCACTTGAAACATCGAATGGAATACTACAAGGCTGAGGCGATTTCATGGAATATGCATTAGAAATCCATGATAACTTTACCTTGGTGCAAAATGAGTTCTACAAGGATGTTTTAGATCTATAGGATTCCTACCAATATGCATCAAAACATTATTACATGTTAAAAGAATGGCAGCGATCGTGAGGAAGGATGGAAGAGATGCATGTGGATCACTTAGTAGAATGGGAACATGAATTCATGGAAGAAATTCTTGAGATACCATGTTTGAGATAAAATAAGATAAATCAAATCAACATGGGACTAAGTTACTCAAATGATACAACTCATAACTTAAATGAGGACACTTAAGAGATATTAAAAGACCATGTTCATTAATTAAAAGATGCGATGAAAATAAGGCATGAATGTCACCCACTGCTCTTTAGGAAAAACAATATTTTTTCCTCAACATGAAATAATGGGACAATTGAGTGGGAACTAGGGCCAATAGATAAGCACTTTAGAACTTATCATGTGCATCAATAAAAAACTCAACACAAGAAATGCAAATTGACATATTAACACAACAATATCCAACTAAGTTATTGAAATTAAACTATTGATACTCTGTTCTCCATCCAGATTACAAAATCAGTCCACTTTTTTCTTTATAATATTTCCTTTTGAAATTGCGTTGGATTCTGGACATATTTCTCCTCCTGTCAAAACATGGCACATGGACTAGTTAAGCTAATTAATATGCAATCATTTACATTTTCCTAGGAAATAAAAAAAATATCCTTTAACATATTAAATATACTTACAAATGTACAAATCAAGGCTTGTAAACCTTTTTGGCCACTATGATGTGTGACATGAATTTTTTCAAGCCTAGCCTTGGATGCCTTGTTCTGAAACATATAGTAAATCAATTTAACTATCCATAAATAAAATTTAAAAATCGTTTAATAAATTTGATATAATATTATGAGCAAATTCAAATACCTACATACTAAAGTTGTGGGTATGGGGGAGACAATTTAAAGGAAAAAAGCTTTGCAACTTTTGGTCATGTGTGTGGTAATCTGGTGTGGGAGTATCCTTAGACACTCATGGAGGAGGCTCAGCCCTCCTCCATGGTCTCTCATAATTCTCCCCATGTATCATTGTGCTTCTTCGGACGTGGGGTTATCATTGGGAAGATTTGTTGTGTTATGGGTGTGACGAGATTCTCCTGTCAGATGCCCTTGTTGTATCTCTACATGTGTGGTTTTGTGGTGGTGAAGAGGCATGATGAAATGGGATATGGATCCCCCAAAAAACCCTCCTAAAGCCAAGCCTTCGGTGGTTAAAATATTCATTCCTCCAAGTCGTTTTGAGATATTGTTGCAGGCGAGTAGAGTCAGCTTCCCCGAGGTGCAAATTTTGTGGCTGAAGAGGTTGAATCTTTGTTGGAGGATGGAAAAGAGGGGAAATGTAAGAAATTATTGTCTCCCCTCTTGAAATCTATTTTGGTTCCAAACGAAGCCTTAGATGAAGCAATCTTTGAAGAAGATTCAAAGCTTTCAAAATATGCAATATTTTTTGCAGTCGTGGACACCAATAGGGTCTTGGAAAGAAAGTATATGGATGAATGGTTTTAAAAAAATTATGAATTAAAATTATGGTTTCATTTCTATTATTTTTTTATGGTTCAAAAAGGTTTATATGTAATTTTTTTCAATAACCCTAAATCTCAGAAAGAAATAATTAACAAGCAGTTTTGGAATGTTGGGAAAGTCATTTTTTGTGCCCTAGCATGGCACCTAGAGGTTTTGGAAGAGGAGGTCTTGGCCTTTTCCAATCCTAGAGGGTTGGTAATAAAACATGTCCCCCCCCCCATTTATGGAAATTTATTCCATTAATTATGGAACCATATGGAAAATGTTTTGAGAGTAGAAGATACTAAATCTCCTCTCCCACACTCAGATGTGAGGGTTTCGGTTTCCTTGACCCTTGGAATGGATCTCTCAGAGATTATGGAAATTAAATTGAAGTCTTGAATTATAACTTGTAAATTAGAAATCCTTGACGGACTGAATGCTTGTTATATATGTCATTGGGAAGGGTGTATTAGAATAAATTGTCCTTTAATAGAAAACAATACTAGTAAACCTTCTACCTATGGCGGAAATAACTTCAGAATGCGACCCCTACCAAAGACTGGGAGGGTTGAAAACAACTTAGGGAAGACTGAGGAGCATAGCCTACCCTAGAGGAAGACATTCAGAATAAAGAAGATAATGCATCTATACTGGTAGAAAAAAATGCTACCACCCGAATTGAAGATAGCATGGCATCCCTAATATAGGAAATGTATATAACCCTGACAAACAATAACATAGAGGGGATAGATATTAACAAAAATAATGATTGCAACTCACCTCCTCGACAAGATGACTTGAAAGAGCCACCGAATAATGGTAAACTTAATGCACAACAATTGGAGTTGCAGAAACTTAGACAAATAAAGACGCCTAAAGAGAATAATAAAAAATCTATGAAGGAAATTTATTCCTTCAATGATAAGTGTTTTACAGAAGGAAATATTGCAGGTGATGATGAGGGAAGCCAAGGTGACATGTTTCCTCGGGAGACTGGGAAGAATGATTGTCTTCATCCTAGTAAAGGAGACTTAGTCTCTGAGAAGTAAGGGGACTGACCCTCCAGGGCTATTCAGAGCTTAGAGAAATTGAATTCAGATAGTGGTGATAAGGGATTGGAAAACCTTCAGTTTGAAGGTTTTGAGAAGGTTTTGAGGGAACAGTTGGATTGTAATACTGTTTCCTTTGTGAATGGGATTGAGAAGGTGGATGAAATTCAGATTCCAAATCTTTCATTGTTAACACCTAACTCCCTTGATGGAGTGTTAAGTTCAAATGGATTTGCCTCCCAGTCGGGCATAAATTTTGTAGATGACCTAGGGATATTCTCTACTAGGGAAACCACTAATGGAGAGGGAGTTCCTATGGAGGTTCTAGTTAAAAAAACTCAAAGTTACATAAAGAATAAATGAATGGATAATGCCAAACATCAGGAAGAGAAATAAATTAATCACTTATTGAAAGATAAAAGAAAGAAGCTTAGTGGGGTGACCCTACCACCCATTGCAAAGAGAATGGAGGCAGAAAATAGGCTACCTAAATTTTTTGATAAATTTAGGTGTGACAAGGGACCCACTACCAAAGAACAAAATAATCGAAATTGATAGCCTTTCTTGGAATGTAAGCGGTCTTGAAACATTAGATTGGAAACATATGGTCAAGAAAATTATCTCACAAAAGAGGGAGAAGGACTTTGTTCTTTTACAAGAATTTAAATCCAACGTCTTTGCCTTCGAGACTATCCTGAGGGTGATTTAGAAGGATACTTCTCAATTTTTCACCAATCATGAAAAAGGAAAGGGAGGGGTTGTAATATTAATGGCTAACAAATGGACTCAGTTTGTGGAAAATAATGGTGTTTCTCCCTGCAATTGGGATGCTTGGGTAATCATCAAGAGGAAAGAAGACTTATTTGGCATATATTTAGTCTATGCCCCCTATGATTATAAAGACAGAGTGCTTCTTTGGAAATGGATGTATAATCCATAGGACATCCCTTGGATAATCAGGGGAGAATTTAACTTTATTGAAAAAGGGGAAGAAAAATGGGGAGGATCTAGACATGAATGGAAAGAGAGTGAGATATTTTATTGTCCAAGTCTGAAATCCAAGCTAAAACTTGAAGACCCCATTGAAGGTCAAAAGAAAGAATGCAAAGACATTTGGTACACTTGGTGTAACTTTCAAAGAGGAGGGACGAGAACATTTTGTAGACTAGATAGATTTTATATATCAATAAGGCCTTCTTCTCATCTTCTCTAATTAAAGAAGGTTGCAAAGTGGAAGTCACCCCCTACTCTCTTTCTAATCATCACCTAATAAGGGCTAATTTTCTTTTCAAGGAAGGAGCAATAGCAACTGCAGGTCCCAAAAATGAGTTTTGTCTCAACACTAGCCTTCTCAAAGATGAATATTGTAGAAATTCCATAGCTTCTCTCAGGTTAATTAATAAGTGGTTGTATAGATATTTATCCCCCATTGATCAGTGGGACCTAAATTTTGAAGGATGGAAGATCCTCTTTCAAACTATAGGGAGGAAAAGGGCCAAAGATAGATGAAAGGAGTCCCTCCTATAGGATAAACTTTACCAAGTTGAATATGAAGTCCAAGAAAATCTTAATGATATTCTCCTAGTAGATAAGATTTCAATGGCTAGAGACAAGCTAAGTAGACTCCAAGCTAATAAGATTCAAGGAATGAAAGCCAGGGCCAAAATGAATTGGATTGAGAATGGGGACAAAGGAACCAAGTTATTTTTTAGATATTTAAAAGAAAAACATGCTAGAGAGTAGATTAATCAGATCAATGCAAATGACAAAATTCTAATAAAGCAAGAGGAGATAAGAGAGAAGTTTTTTATGTTCTATCAGAGCCTTTTCACCTCTGAAGGGGGTAATGAACATTGCTCTCGAGCTAGAGAGTATATCAAGTAAATCATGCCAAAGAGGATTAGCGATAATACAACTACAAAGCTAGGACGGGATATTTCCAAGGATGATATAAGAAAATCCATTCTCTCTCTCAAGAATGACAAGACTCTAGGATCAGATGCTCTTCGTGCAGAATTATACAGGACCTTCATAGATTGGGTAAGTGAAGATATCTCCTAGGTGTAGAAGGAGGCCATGGAGAAAGGAACCCTAGGCAAAAATATTAAGAAAGGAATATTTAAGTTGATCCCAAAAGAAGGGAACAAAACCCTTGTCAAGAATTGGAGGCCCATTACACTCTTTAATGTTTCATATAAAATCCTGGCCAAAGTGCTAACTGAAAGACTGGTGGGAATCCTAACCATCATCATCAACTCTACTCAAACTAGAATCATTAAGGGGAGGTACATCTTGGAAAACCTTATCACAAGATGGGAACCCATGAATTAGTCAAAACACATAGGGCAAGATGCAACAATTCTTCTATTGGATTTTGAAAAAGCCTATGATAGGATTGAATGGGATTTGTGCTCCTTTTTTTGGAGGCTTTTGGATTCCCAATTTTTTTTCCTATTGGTTAAAACCCTCTTCTAGGATGTATTTGCACAGGTAGAGGTTGATGGAGTAATTACCCATGCTATCTCACTTGGGAGATCAATAAGACAAGGTTGCACACTAGCTCTAGCTCTATTTGTATTTGCCTCAGATGCACTTCACTATATCTTAATGGATAGCTCATTGGTACCAAAAGTGAGAGGTATCAGGCTACCTGATAATAGTGAACTCATTAACCTTTATTTTGTTGATGAAACTTCCATCCTTTTGAACCTAGAAGAGGATAATCTTGCAAATTTAATGGGTAAGTTGGAAATTTTTTGTCTTGCTTCGGGGGCCAAAGTTTCCCCTACAAAGTCTTGCATTTTGGGTTGGAAGGAGAAGCCTCTAGATTGGGTAAATCGATATGGCATCCAATGGGGGGAACCCTAGAAGTTGGTGAGATGCTTGGGTATCCCGTTTGTAGTGGACCCCATCCTAAAATATATCTGGTGTTGGATCAGAGACAAGATTGAGAAGAATTTGGCCAAGTGTAATAGACAGTACCTATCATTGGTTGGGAGGTTCCAAATCGATCAAAAAATATTCTCTTCTTACAGCATTTACTCTGCCCCAGTGTGGTTTTTCAGCTCCTACCAAATTAATGATATTCAGAAAAGAACAAGATATTTTCTTTGGTCAGATGCTAAAGGAAAAAGGAAAAGACATTCAATTAAATGAGAGTGGTGCACCATATCAAAACATAAGGGTGGTCTCAGTCTAAAAGATATGATGATTCAAGGCATTGCTCTGGTAGAAAAAAGGGTGATTGGAGCCATGGATGGTGAGGAACCATGGAAAGTGCTAATCAAGCAAAACATTACCAATGTTGTTCCTAAATAGGCCGAATCATGGAAGTCTCCACCCTTTAATAATATCCTTAGTAGTGAATGGCCTATGTCACCTGCAAGATCCAATGTATTTAGAACCATATGGAAGGCTTGGGAAACAATAAAAAATAATCTATCCAACTGCCACTTCACCAACAGAGATAACAAGGTCATCCTAACTAATAGATATATATGGGGGAATTTTAAACACAAAGAAAGGCCTCTAGCCTTAATAAAAGGCTATTCTGCAAAAAATTGGGCCCAAAAAGGGATAAAATGCTTTAGTGAAGTCCTGAAAGATGGGAAACTAAAAGATTGGAATGATCTAAGTTTAGAATATAATATCCCCCTCAATAACTAGAGGACATATATAGTGCTAAGAGAGGTTTAGAGCAATCTAAAACTCCCAATTGAAACTAAAAATGATCCCTTTCAATTTAAAGAATTTCAATGGCAAAATGGTAATAAAGTAATGAAGTCTAAAGTAAGAGAAATCTATGAAATGTTAACAGAGCAGGCAGACTTAACAGACCATATGAATAAATGCTGGAAAATGAACCTAAACCAAGCCTAGTGGCAGAAAATCTTTCTAAAAACCTGGCAAAAAGATGTGGAAGCCAAAAAATCTTGCTTTATATGGCTCTTTATAATTCAAAAACTCTCTTTTAAAAGAAAAATGGATGATATTGATATTTGTAGTTTGTATAGAAAGCCTGAATCAATTAATCATATCTTCTTTGATTGTTATTTTGCTAAGGAAATATAGAATATATTTGTCAATACACAAAATATATGGGAAATAATGGGGATCCACTCCCTGAGAAAATTATTTTCAATCAAAATATCAAAATGAGAAAAACTAGTGCATTATTTTGGCATATTCTTACAACTGGCATTTTGTGGGCAATTTGGAAGGCTTAGAATGAAGACAGGTTTCAAGGAAGGAAGAGATTGCTTACCAAGTCCTATAAGATACTTATCTTGTACAATTTTGGAATGTAGATCTTCATCACAGTGGAGCTCACGAAGGACAAATTCTAGAAATACCTAGAAAACAAAGAAATAACCATTGATATATTGGAAGCTAGATATGGGCATATGTGGCATGAAGGTCATCTTGGGTTAGATGTCTTCCTAAGGGATTTGCAAGCCTTTGGGGAGAAACTAAAAGGAGAGAAAAAGAGAAAATCTGACAAGTGCAAAATAAAGAGATTGTAATTTTATTGATGGAAGGGCAGAGTATCAGATATCTTGGGCCTTCAGTGGATGAGATGAATGCAACAAAGATATTGGTGACACTTGGAGACTCAGGTAATACAGTACAATCCCTCTAGGAATCAACCTTGGAATATTTTATGTTCTCTTTTTGGTTTACAATGGTAACACGACTAGTACATATGCTACATAGATGTAGACACTATACAAATGCACATATGTAACTACATGCTACAGGTATATATGTAAATATTTTTTAGAAGATACTTGGAATAGTGTTAATATGTGATGATATATTTGATGTATTAGGGCAGAGTGGGGATATGTATATTTTGTAACTGGTAACTTGGATGATATAGCTTAAGCAGGGCTACCTAGAGGATTGATTATGATGTAAATGCATTGATGCTTTATGTATTGATCTCTCTATACTTAATACAAAAAATACCTACATACTCTCCTCACCAAACTTCCTCCGTGCATCAAACTTATCATATGATTTTACAAGCTCTTTCCATACTTTCACACTTAAATCAATTGGCCTTTTTTTGAGCCTTAGCTCGGGAGGGATTTTTTTATCTTCTTTGTTTGGTTGCACTAAAGTCTCTTGCTGTTTTGAGACATTTGTAGCTTTATCTCCTTTATAGACCAACCAATGCCAAATTCAGTCTCCATGTCATGGATAACTGCTTTTTGCAGGTGCATGGGTATCTTTGAGAATGGAAAATGTAGATGGTATTTGAACTGTTGAAGGCATGATTCCTTCAACCTATTCACAAGTGTTTTTCCAGCATTTGTCATTTGAACTTCCCCTGAAACCACATCGTATTCTATATTGGTATTGTGGCTACCAATGCAAGATGCAAAACATGGCGTGGTGGAAGAATTTTTTGTCCCAGGAGTGGTTGGGACATTGGAATTCTTTCCTCCCTATTCCACATTCATAGAGTTTATTGTTATTGATCTCCTCTTGGATCTTTAGCTCGATCTAGGACTAGTTGCAGAATCAATTGATTCCCTTTGACATGGTTGATTTGGTTGCAATGTTTCAAGGGATTTACTAGATCATTTTTCTATGTATCTGGTAAGCATTGTCAAGTCCACACCATCCAATTTTTTCACTACCTCTAGCCCTAATATGGAAGCCAATGCCTCTTTATCTTTGTCAGTCTCGTGTACCTATATATATAATAAATTTCTTCTTTTAAATTTAGAAATAAAAAAACTAAAAACTAAAAAATCAAAGAAATAATGGAAACAATAACAAATCTATAAATTGAGAATGAATTACCTCATTGTGGCCAGAGTCTACTCCCTTTTCTCCCTTCCCTCTATTGCTTGACATTTTGAGGTGACCTAGGGAAAATTATTTTCATCTAGTATATGGAGGAAAATGAAGTACACACTGCTAGGTATGAATTTTTTCATCCAGTTTGTGGTATGAATGTTTTGTTTTGTGGTATGAAGCAAGCCACCAATCAAATAAATTAAAATAAATGGGTGATTTAAAAGATATAAGTGATTAATAAGAAAGCTTTACCTTGAATGACTCTCTTTCTAGATTTAAATTCCTATGAGATATCTCCTAAGAGTTCAAACCCTATGATGGAATGAATAATGAAAAAATAAGACCTCCATATAACCCAAATCAACCAAAGCCCAACCATTATCTACTAGGTGGTGTCCCTTTTGTATAAATATAATTGTAAAATTTCTATCTAAATATCTTTTAATGGATTCAAATTGAACCAAAAGGAAAAACATACCTAGTTCTCATGTTTAAATCACAATCAAGGGTTTGATTTCTATCCATCTATCGACTACTCTGTATCTCGAAAAAAAATAAACCGGGTGACCAAACATTGTAAATACCTTCTATCCTATGGAAAATTATTTTTGTCAAGTTTGTGGTATGAAAGTTTTGTTTTGTGTTTTTTTGTTGTGAGGAATGTTTTAACACATGCGGGAATTTTTAATTTTTTTTTTTGATTCATTAGTTGGTGCTATAGTCTTCATTTTTAGTTCACTGACTTTAGTGTTGACTTTCAGCCCCAAATGTAATCTCTTTGGGGGGCCAAAGGCGGCACAAAGTGCGCCTAATTTAGCGCCTAGTTATGCCAAACCAAAAATTTTCTCATGCAAACATTTGGAATTGAGGTAAATTTTTAAGTAGTAAGGGTTTTATAACATTGGAATCTAGTGTGACAACAACATACCACCTAATACCCTGGAAAAAAATGGATACATCCTAGAAACTTTACATAATATAAACATAATTTTATGGAACTTAAAAAAATTTGTATTGTGTTTTAGTAACTTGAAAACCAAACTCTTTTACCTATGAAACAAATAAATTCAGATCTCATGCTTTCTCTTGGTTAATGAAGATATGCATGCTAGATGAATCAATCAAGATGTCAAAGGTTTCAACTAGTGGCTAGACTTCCATGCAATACTAATAATGAAAAATAACATATTAGGCTACAAATATGATTTCCATACAGCATAAAGTAGGTCATGCTATGTATCAATCTTTCATTAAAGTTGTAGTAAATTGTTAAGTCTTATATGGGTTGAGCCATTTGTAAATATTTGTTGGCTTTTATTTGATGAGGGGATTTATACATAACCAAGCCAACTACTTTCACCACGGCCTCTATGGAGGATAAACACCAATCATGAAAAATAAAAAAACAATAATTAAAGTTTTGGATCTTATCTAAGATAAATATTCTCACACTATCCAATATAAAGTAGGTTTCAATCAAGAATAAGGAATCCAATCTCTATTTTTCAAAGAGAAAATATCTACGATTTTAATGAATTTGTGGAAGTGTAAGGTAGAGAACCAACTAAAATTATTAGTAATAGGTTTTCTTTCATATAGGATAACAAGGGACCATGGAAGGGATGTTCAGATAAAATTATTAGTAATAGGTTTTATTTGTAGTTGGCTTGTAAATAAATGTTTGTTTGATGTGAATTTGTAGTCATCTTATAATCATAAGATTTGAGCTCTAGTTGTCAAGATTCCACGTGTCAAATTTTTGTGAAGATAAAAATGTTCCAATGTCCTATTTTTTTTTTCATAGTGCATCTTAATGAAAAGTTAGTGTATTAACAAGATAATTTCAACAATATTCTCTTGGTGCACAATTTTTATGTGACTATTGTCATTGTTGTGTATTACAAGATCCAAAGGAGGCCATGGAGAGAGGACGTGGACATCGTAGTACTAAATCGTAAAGAGGAAAGTGGGTGGAAATATATATGACAACATAATTTGTAGATAAAATAGAGGTAAGAAGAGAAAACAACCTCAACCAAAGGAGGAAGGCATTTATGAATTCACAAATGCTACAACATAGAGGAGATAAAGTCATGTTTTTGTCCATGAGGCCTCTGAGGTCAAACTTATTGGTTGAAAACATGCATGAATGGTGATTAAATGTGATTCTATGATCAAGGGAAAAGTTTGAAAATTAGGATGGCCAAAACATAATATCAATATGTCAAATATATGACTAAAGTGAAGTTTTGTGTTGGATAGCATATTCATTGAAATGACATAATTGGTGTACTAAACACTATTTACTATGTTGTGTATTATAGGAGCCAAATGAGGCCATGGAAATAGATTGTGTCGTATCAAATGAGGACACAACGGATGAAGCGGGACATCAAGTACTCAAATTTTGACTTAACTTAGGAAAAAAATATTTGATGGAATATTGTGATACGTCCATCTTTTTTCATAGTATTATTGAAATTTATAATGTATTATCCAATCTTGACATAAATTAATGTTTGTTGTTGATTATTTCAGATGGAGATTAGAGAAAAAGCAGAGCTTGAGAATTCAACTAGAAAAAGAACAAGATATGTACATGGACATGGACCTAAAATTGTTAAATCAAATAGAGGATAGTGGGTGGAAGAGGATATGACAATGGATCTTGCAAACACAACAAATGATTGCACTTAACAAGAGGTTGGTTAGGACTATAGTACATGGGATGAATACTTTGAGAAAATTGTTGTTTGTGGATGTTTTCTATGTCGTGGAAAGAAACAATTCAAACGAGAGATTGTACAAAGACATTACATATATGATGAGCTTCCAGTCAGTACTATACCTCCTACAATTGATTCGAATCCAATAAGAATTGTGGTAAGGAATTTTCCAATTTGATATAAATAACAAGTATACTTCGTTTAAATATTGTTTTATATTATTTAAATAACTAATTTTTTTCTTAATGGATACTTGCAAGATAAATTTCTTGGTTTAAAGTTTCCTAGATCACCAACTTCCAGCCTAGAGGACAATGATCATTTATCAGATGATACATCTGACAAAAATATGTGTCAATATACCAGCTCAAAAGAAGAGGAATTGATGAAAATAAGTAACAGAACAAGAACTAGTTTAAAGATGTATAATTTTCTTAAAGACAAGGGGAAGGTGGACTAAATACCTTATGAGAATGAATGTGATGGAGATGATGAATTTCCCTTGATTTTAAGATCAATTTACAAAGAGACATTGTGATCGTCGACTATATTGCACTTGGCCTAGTGATCAACAACTACCTAGAGTGTATGAGGTGTTTCAATTTTGGGGATATAGCTACATGATATGACCCTGGAGTGAATGTAGGTCTCTTTATTGTCAAAAATTTACATGTGGGATCTACACATAGAAATAATTCAGAAGAAACCACTAGGAGATTAATGCCATATTATGGTCCATCATATTACATTGGTGAATGGAGAAGGCTAGTAGAATATAAGCCTAGCATGTTAGCATATGGTCTAAATTTTAATAGGTATACACATCATCTCCAATTGGAAAGTGGAAAATAAATGAATAGAGGTCATCTTATGTATATAGATAGATGTGCATACACACAAAAAAATATTGCAAGATTTATAAAGAGTGGTAAGGGAAGGGACCCTACCATAAGACCAAATTGTTAATTTGTTGAGGTTATAAATAATAAAGATGGAGATATGGAAAGAGATGTTGGTAGATTGATAATGGTTGAGGCTATTATGGACCTTACCATTGGGGAGGAGTTATTGATTGATTACCCCTTCTTCAAACACACTCCTGTGCAAAAGAAAAGGGAAGAACAAGGTCTCCCTAAGGATGTTCTTAAGGGTAGAAAACCAAAGAATAATAAATGAGTATGGACTGATGTTTTATAAACTATGTTGTCAAAATTATGTTTTATTTAAATTATTGTATAAAAAAGGTAGTCTATAAAATAATGTTCCATTATTCAATTGATGTATATATGTTCACAAAAAAATTATTTTTATTTTTTAAGCCATATTTGATTATATTTCTTTGAGACACATTTATGATTTATCCAATTGTTTTCAAACATTAAATAATGCTTGAATTTGTTGATAGGTAGAATATGTTGATGAAAAACATACTAATACTCAAGATCCAACCAGGTTATTAAGATTTGGATGGGATGATCCAAACCATCCTTTAAACAATACCAAGGTGAAAAGAGAAACATTGAAGAGAATACTACTAGCTGAGAAATTTGAAGAGTTGATGAGATCCACATACATTGATGGCATGCCACCTATCCTTAATGATGATCATCATGATAGTGAAAATGCAATGCATGAAGAAGGCTTGATTGAAATGCTTACAGGTTTCTTTGGGGATGGAAACAATGATGAAAATAATGATCATATGGTTGATAGTAACGATGATAGCAGGGGTAATTACCAGCAACGTAATGTTGATGGTAAAAAATTGAAAGACTCCATCAAGAAAGTAGCGAAGTCACTCATGTTCAAATCAGGTGAAATTTGAACCTTGAAACTAGCATGCACATTAATATTATTAGAAATCAAGTCACTATTTGGTTGGTCGAAAAAGGATCCACTACCCTACTGAAATGAGTTGAAATCTATTTCTTGCTTTGCATTTTCAATTGGTGTACATAATTCGTAAACATTCATCAACTTAATTTATATTTCTTTAAGGGGATTTTAAACCCAAATATTGTATATAAATAGCCCTAGTATAGATTGACATATCAAACATGTTCAGCATAAGTCAAACATTCAATTGATTTAATCTTTGGCAATCTTGTAGGGCACTAAAAACTAAAATATTCCCTAAAGAGTATGTGTTGCCATCAACTTGCAGAGAGGCATGTTTGTTGTTGTTTGAGTTGGGGATTGAATATAAGAAAATTTATTCATGTAAAAATGAATGCATTTTATATAGAGATAAATATCAAAACAAGGTAGAATGCTCTATATGCAAATAGAAGGGATATCGTATAGATGTACAAGGTCCTATAGTTCCAAAGAAGGTTTTACATCACATGCCAATTACACCTAGACTTCAACGAATGTTTCATTGCATGTCACTTGCATAATTGATGGAATAGCATGCAAAGAACATGAGTAAAGATGGATTCATGTGAGTTCTAGTTGACTCCAAAGCAATGAAACACATAGAGGAAAAATGGCCAGTAAAATTCAAAGATAAACCCAGTAGTATTAGGTTTGGTCTTGCAATTGATGGAGTGTGCCCATTCTCTTTCTAGAGCTCAAATTATAGTGTTTGGTCAGTCAGATTGATAGTATACAATATTCCCCTATGGATGAGTGTTAGAAAGGAGTGCCTTATGCTGACTCTCATTGTTCCAGCAAAACATCAATTTAAAAAATTGATTTTTATCTTGCATCTTTTATTAATGAGATGCAACTGTTATGGAAAGGCATAAGAATGTATGACATATCACATCCTCCATCAAATAGGTCCTTCATGTTGTATGGTGTGCTATGTTGGACTATTCATGATCTCCTAGGAATTGGTGTTTGTTCTGGTAAGATAAAATATTTACATATTTACACTCATAATTTATTTTCATCCCAACTTTCATACTTAGTTTTATACTATTTTTTGATGTTATTAACATTACTTATTGAATTTCGGGGCTTCAAAAAAAGGGGATATTTTCATGTCCAAAATGTGTAGAATAATTTCAAGGGTAGTATTCTAAAGATCTACATAAATTTATTCATGCAAACAACAGGGTTTTTCTATCACTAGATCACAAGTTTAGAAATCGCCTAAAGAATCAATTTGATGGAAAAAGTTGAAAATAGAGGCCCTCCCATGATTATGGATCCAGGTGATTGGCTTAAGAAGTATGAAGATGCTGAATTGAAAGCTTGGGAGGATTTTTCTGATCAGGGTGATTCAATTGAAGAACCAAAACAAGCTGTAGATAATATGCCAGAAGGAATGAAAAGGAAATCCATATTTTATGAGCTCCCTTATTGGAAGGATCTATTAATATCTCACCTATTAGATCCTATGCACATCTTCAAAAATGTCCCAGATTCTACATTTCGACTTATATCAAGAGAAGAGGACACCTTGTCTTCGAGGAGAGATATTGCTCTTTTGCATACCAAAATTGATAGAAAAAATTTGTGGCCAAAAAGGGAAAATGAAACATATGCAAAAGCTCCATGGATTTCGAAAAAAAAAGATCTAGACCAACTAAAAAATTTCACATGTTCAATAAGGACACCTACTGGCTATGGGTCATCATAGGCTAAATCTTTTATAGTTGATGGACATATCACATGTTTTAAAACACACAATTTTCATAATTTTATGAAGGTATTATATATCATCATTTAAAATTTACTGGTAACATTGATTAAGTACTAAATATATTTTGATATTTTGTTCTGTGAGAAAAAATTACTAATGACCTTTTCATAAATTTGTTTGATAGCATATCATGTCATTTGAATGTAGGGGGATTCATGTCTTATATTTGACTTAAGGAGTGCCATAAGTCGATTGTCAACATTTTCAAGGTACGTGGTTATATGAAATGTTCATGTGTGAGAGACATAGAGATATTATATTAAATTTTAATTTTTGACTAAAGGTTCATACTAATTTACTAGCTATTCTTATATTAAGTGGGTGACCTCCAAGGAGATTCATGAATGTGAAGTGCCAAAATGGAAGAAGGAAATTGCAGAAATTGTACGTGTATTTGAGAAGGAGCTCCCTACAAGTTTCATGGACCTACAAGTTCATTTACTTATACACCTAGTCAATGACATTGAATTGGTGGGTGTCTTACCAACGAGGTGGATGTTTTTCTTTGAGAGGTATATGAAAACTCTAAAAATATATGTCTGAAACAAGGCACATCCAGAGTGTTGCATGGTTGAAGGGCATGTATTGAATGAAGCATTTTTCTTCCTGTGTGAATTCCTTGGTAAGGATTTTGAAGATGGTCCACACTTCTAGAATGAAGAATGAGCATCAGATATTATTGATGGAAAAAAAACCATAATCTAATGGTGTTCAAGTAGAGATTAGTAAGTAAATTCATGATCAGTGTGGTTGTTATTCTTGCAATCATTAATTTACTCTATAATTTATTTATCAAATTAGCAGCATGACATTTGGATTTTGAAATAAACATGTTGACATGTAATAGGTGTAGATGAATGTGCTATACTCGATAAGTTCATTTTGTACCACATGGACTTTATGAACAAATGGATTGATTTGTATGATAAAAAGGGAGAAAAGGTGTTATAAGCAAGGAGACAATTTTAGATATCAAACCCAAGGAATACTCCACTTCCCACTTATCTGCTTGGGGAACTAGGCAAAGATTGCACACTATAATGGGTTACTGAAAAAATTCAAAATCAAATAGAAGATGCAGGTATAGATTAAAACATAACAGAAGATGAAATCAACGTGTCTAGAGGATGTGAAAGAAAGGTACAATTAGAATTTTACAAAAAATTGTTTCCTTATAGTTTTGACACTATTAAATATTTTAATATTCGTCATTATATTTGTTTTCACCGAAATAAATGGTCTTTCACAAGAGAGGAAATATCCAACAATGTGGGCATATGGTTGATATTATTGTGTAGAAAGTGTAGATGTAAAGAGATGATCCTTCAATTGTGGCATCATGGTTGACTTCAAGCAATCTAGTCGATCAAGCTCAAAAGATAAGAATATAATTGAAGGGAATCTACAATATGTTAGGAAAATACAATAAATTATTGAGTTGGACTACTGCTCTTTTAAATGTTGTATTTTTAAGTGTAGATGGTATGAATAATTTGAGAGGACAGGAAGACATGATACCCATAGTGGATTGTTTTATATAGATTCCTCATGGTTCCTACCAGAGGATAAGGAGCCTTATGTTCTACCAATTCATTATGAGCAGGTATTTCTTTAACTCAAACAAGAAGTAGTAGTGATCGTTAATCTATTAATTTATAGTTTATTGTGAATATATACATGTGTTTATTAATCAATAAAAAAATTATAACATACATCTAATATATGTATGTCGTTCATGTGCAAGTATTTTTCTATGAAGATATTTTGGACCTGAAATGAATATTTGTCATACATTATGATCCAAGAATAAGGCATGTATTTGATGATGCATTAGTGGATACTAAGCAAAAAAATGATGGCCAACAAAATGAGAGAGAGGGATTAGAGAACATCAAAGAAATTGACATCCATGATGATGTTGAAGATGGTTATGTTCAGGGACAAGAAGACAACAATCCAAACTTAGATGATGTTATGGAAGACAACAATATGGATGGTATATAAAATGATGATCCAAATACATCTGGTAACAATATAGATGGTCTATAGTCAAATTTCAATGATGATGAAGATGATGTAGGTCAAGATGAGGATGATGATAATATTAAATACTTGAAAGAACATATGAACATTGACAATGACACACTGGATGACATTATAGTAGAAAATAATGTTAATGACCAAGACTTCCAAATTTTTAGAATTATTTGCAATCCATGTTTAAAAAAGGATGATTCTTGTGGCCTAAACTTTGAAATTCTTCAGTAATATTATTTGTTTCGATACAAATTACATATTACAATATCCTTAAATTTTTCAATCTTTGGTATGAATTGTTGGCAGAAAAAATTAGGATTACTTGGATGCTTCTTCCATTCATTTTGTATCAACATATGTTTATGAAGACACAAAAGTTAATAAAATATTAATGCATGTAACTCACAATTATTTAAATATGAAACTTTGTTAAATTTATTATTTTTAAATAGTTTCCATTTTTATATTAAACATAATTTTGAACATGTAACTTGTTAGGTCTCAAAAGTGCAAGTTTTGAGCCTTAAGAGGGTGCTAGTCTCTTAATACACTTTTGGCCAACAAACGAGGCAAACAAGATTGATCACCTCCTACTCTTCAGGCTCTACTAAACCTAGGCGGGTGTACCTGAACAATAAGGTAGATTCGAGAGTTTAAGAAAATCCTAATCTAGGAAATCTACTCATGATGGCACATGGGAGTGAAGTAGATACAAATATTGATAACTAAAACCTACTAAGAGTTTTTGAATTATCAGGAATGTGAATTGAATTTATAATTTTTTTTAAAACTGACCAGTTCCTAATCTATTAGGTGAACGAAGTTGATGGATGAATGATGGAAATGGAGAGAGATGTGTATGATAGGAAAACCTAATATTCATCTTAACTCTAATTGTTGGACACTCTAGAATGTTTACACCTTGTGCAAACGTGCAAGTTTTCCGTTACAATATTCTCTTTAATGATCCCAGTGTTATTCCCTCAAATTACTGTGATGCTATGAAAGGATGTTTAATTCTTATTCTAAGGGAAACCAATATGATTAATTACCTTAAAAGGATTTTAATCCCTGAGGGAACCAATTAAGATGAATTAACTGAAAGTATTTTAATTCTCTCTCACCAGAACCCAATCACACAACAACAACAAATGTTTCCTGATAAATTTTATGAGTTTAAATAACTTGAAGAAACCACTTTTGAGAAAACACAGTAACAGATAATCATGAAAATTAACACAACAATTGAACACCAAAATAGATCACCAATTATGAGCAATTTTCTCCATTATATTGCTTCAAAATATATACATTTATAGCAGAAGTCTTTGGTATGATATGGATGGGTGGAATGTACAATATATCTTCTTACTAATGCCTACTATGATGGTGATGAAATGGAATATGATATGATGATCCAAAAATTGGCCTTGGTTTCCTATTTATATAAGAAGCACAAGCTATAGGCCTTTTACAAAAAGAGATAAAATTTCAAAACTACTCCTTTTACTAAAAAATATTTAATTAGCATAATCAAAGAAATAACAAGTCTTGAGACATTTAGATGTTTGTTTCCTTTAATCAATATAGAAAGCCCATGATCATCGGTATGGAAAATCTTTCCTCTCTATGATAGATCATGTCCAAATACCCTCACCTTAGTGACCTACTCATTTGAAGCCAAATACTTTTCTTCCCACTGATACACCATAAAATCTGATGGCCACTAATGTTCCTAGATATTTGGTATGTTTTCAAGATGATTCTACCATTAACTATCTAGTAATGCCTTTGACATTAACAAACTTCAGATATCTAGCATCAAGAACAATTAATCCATCCATGATCAAATTGAGCCTGTGAAGACCGGTGTCACCATCCTCCTATACATGGGTTATACACTTATGAATAACTTGACCAAATTCCATATTCCACTCATCCAAGTCATTCACTTGACCATCATATTTCACAATTTCTAGTGTACACCATTGTTTTAAGGTATGGAATGAATCCATTCGTGTCACAATCCTCTTATCTTCCCCTTGTATATACTAAAATTCATCAACAATCATCTTCATTGTTTTCTCAGTTGGTTTTAATGTTGTAGGAGCATCAAGACTCCTTTGTAGAACTCTACATAACTTAGATAGAGTATGGTGAATGGGCTGCCACATTTTGAATAGGGGATACAATACAAGCATATGTGATTTTATTTGATCAATTTCATGTTGAAGTGATTGAAAATTGTCATGCACATTCTTCAATTTATCAATAACTGAATTTATCCTATACTCAAGGATGTTTTCTATAACCTTACATAATTTTTTCTTCATTTCATCTTGTGTTTAGTACTGGCTTCTTGTACTTCTTCCACCTCCTTCTTATGGGCCTTCATCTAATCAGCAGAAATGCTTTGTGCAACTTCCATTGGATCACTAGGAGGCTTGTATAATACTATCTCCCTGCTTGTTGGAAATATGTGCTTCAATCTCACTGACCTAAACCTACTAAATGATAAAAATTGGTGAGACACTTGGGATGTCTTGTCGATAGGTTGTTCAACTCTAAAGGTTTGAAGTGGTCAGATCAGTGAGACAAGTGGTTGGTCCTGTCAACAGAAGTTGTAAGTGTAACTTGGACTATCGGTGCGATTTTTCTAACTCAGATCAATGCTATGATTCTGGCCAAAAATTTCTATCAGTGTGACTCTTGGTGATCTATCAGGGAGACTCTTGCCAATCTAAGTGGGATTGGGGTAACATTGGTATTCGATTAGACCTAAGAATTTTGTACTGATGCATGTGGTCTTGTCGATGGATCTGTTCCGATTGAACATCATGGGACTCTTACTGATCTCGGAGGCGTCGGGGTGACATGCAACTTTGGTGCAACATTTTGAACTTGTTATGAAGCACGTTGTCTTACCAAGAGTTGGACATTGGTGTGACTCCTTCCAATGAGGTTTCAAACTGCAGTTGAACTTATGCTCATTGGGAAGACTTAGTACCTCGATGGGACACTTCAGACTAGCTCTGATGCTTGTTGTCTTGCCGATAAGGCCGTTTGGTTGATGTCGGTGAGACTCTTACCAAGCTGAGTGAAAGTCATTGGTGTGACCCGAACTATCAATGTGAGTGTTCTAATTATCATTGATGATAGAATTCTAGCCAAAGAGTTCCATCGGGGAGACTCTTGTCGATCCAATGCTCATGGTCATGATGGTTCTTTTGGGAAATCAAGGATACATGGGTTATCATTGTGTCTTTCTAGTTGGTCGTCGATAGTGTTGGTCATGTTGATGGACTGGAAGGTGGATTGTGCTTGAAACATTAACTTGGCGGACCTACTGAGTTGTTTGATGGATATTGGGAGACTGTGTTCAGTTGGTGGTGACCATTCACTGACTAATATGATCGACAGTTGAACTATAGAGGAAACTAAATTGAACTAGTTTTGGATGATGAACAAAACCTGTTATGAAGAATTGGTCGAGTAAGAGACAAAAGGAGATGGAAGAATGATCAGATAGTTCTCTTGGAAACATTGTCGTATGTGAATACATTGGAACAATGATCGAATTAGAGAGAACGTGATTGATTTAGAATGTTATGTTGCCAGATTCTCTCCAAATGGAACAAGATGTAAACTTTGTAAAGGCTTAGAGCCTGAATTGTATTTGTAACTATTTTTTGTTGTTGAATAATACAATGGCGATTTGGGCTTTTGGAGTGTGGGGCTTTTTACCTGAAAGGGATTTCCCCACATAAATCTGTGTGTCCATGTTTTTTGTTCCATCTTTCAGGTTTAATGGTTTTGCATGATTGAATTTGTTAATTAGTGTTTTTTGGAACTAGTTTAATAAGTATTTATTTTTCTCTAAGGGTCGATGTGAGAAATGAACTATGTGTAGACAATGAAAATTGGTCTAGGCCTGCCAGTACCATTTTCGACATAATTTCTAAATGTCCATGGTCATGATTAAGTAATGTTAATTATTTAATTACTTTCTAAACACATATTTCTTCTACTAATTAAATAACTTTAATTATTTAATTAATTCATTATGTCCTTTATTCAACCTTGATTAATTAAATAAATCTTATTTATTTAATTATGTCACTAATTAATTAATTCTCTTTCTGAATTAAATAAGTTATTATTTAATTTACCCTTTATCATATTTCGACTATAGTTAAATATTCATTTTGAATTATTTAATTATTCAATTAACCTTTTTGACAATCAATTAAATAAATCATTATTTATTTAATTAAATCCTTAAATTTTGAATGTTGAATTAAATAAACATTTAATTCATAAAAATAATTATTCCTATTGCGTTGTTCTATCACCTACTTATCTAAGTATTCATTCTCACTTGACTTGAGATCTATTTGAATCAATCAGTTATCTCCTGATTCAACATCTGATCGTCTTTGTGAAGAGACTCTTTGTCATAACTAGTCAGTTATCTAGTTAAGACTCTTATGCATGAACATATTTATTAATTAAATGTCTTTATTTAATTACTTAATTCATGTGTGCATTAGAACGGATTGTTCTCCAAATTCTATCTTTATCCTTTTCAGTCAAACATTATTCTTCTAATTTTTGAATACTTTTAACTAGAGATTAAATCATTTATTTAATCTTGATCTCTTATTCTTTCAATTCTCAAATAGTCTTAACATCAGATTAAATTATTATTTAATTTAATATTTATCCTACAGAATTTTCCAACTCACATTGTAATTAGCACAAATCCTCATCACATGGCATTCATCAATCTTGATCGTTGATCTCTCTTTTGAATCTAAGCCAATCATTCAAAAACCAATTTTCTATAAATTGACATAACTATCATCATTATTCATCCTCCCAAAATCGATATAATTTTGGAAGTAACTTGTAATATTTGATATTTTTCTATAATCACATACATATCATGGCTATACTTGCACACTTATTGAAAATTTGAGGGAAATTATACTACAAAAGGAAAAATGGGGAAGGACAACAAAGATAATTTGAAGAAGTGGATAGATATTTGGTGAGAATGTTTCAGTTATTGCTTTTTTTATTTGCTTTGTGTGTTTTTGTTTAATGTAGGTTAGATTAATGTTTGTATGCTTTAACTAGTTTCTTTCTAGCAGTTTTCCTATGTTACATTTGGTGAACCCAACGTGAAGACATTTATCTTCGCAAATCCGTAGACATTTTTTTATTTTTTTTGTAGGTATCGTACAGAACGACATATCTAATAGATGAAACGATGCAATTGTTATAACGAACTACAATTGATGAATCCTAAGATGCATCTAAAAAAACTAAATGCATATGAGGCTTTATGTAACACAATTGACTGAGAAAACCCGCAACGCATCTGTTGCTTTAAACGCCACATTTGACTGGTAAGATTTGCGGGTTTAAAATTTTTTATTTACGTTTTTCTTTTCATTTTATTTTAGCTAACTTTCAGTTTTTAATGTGTGTTTTAAGAGGATAACATAGTGTTTGCATGACGTAGCATAGAAGACATCCATTCAAAATTGTTTTTCTGCAGGACGAGTGACGAAGACAAAGAGTTTGAAAACTACTAATTCGTGGTTTTGTAGAACCTTTGAAAAAGACAGATGAATAAAATACTAACAATTTGCATGTAGAACTGCTTGTCAAAGACTATTTTTTTTTAGAAAAATAGACTGTTTGGTAGATTAGATAACTTTTCATTTGGGCTTAAAATTAACCAGTGTCTTTCTTGCATGTACATGTTTAAATTAGAACCCTGATTTGTTATATCAAAGTATCCTCTCCCCTTGCACATTCGTGTGATCCTGGGAGCAAGAGAACTAGTTACTGACTCGAGAAATTGGGCCTGTGTTGGTGGTTAAGAGTAACCAAGGTGACTCAAACCGATGATAGGATTTTTCATTGAGCCACTCCCAACCGGTATACAAATTCTATTGCTTGAGGAAACTCAATATTACAGAGATCCCAGCGGACAAGCATTTGATTCCCCAGTACCCTTGTGGTGCGTTGAAACCTACAGAGCATAACCTCTATAGACTGGGATTATATTGCCTCTCGCATGGCTCTCTGAATGGGTGTCTGAACTAAAAAAGACAAATTGTTGTAATTAAGCAAAAAACCTTCTATTTACTAGTGCAGCAGGTCAGACCTGTGAAGCCATCTTATGTTTTTATGGTTCATTATAGAGATGAGAAGTATGCCATGGAATTTTATGAGTATTTTAGCTTGGCTTCCTCGAGAAGTGTGTGCCATGGAGGGGAGCTAGTGGGGTCAAGCTACTAGTCATCCACCTTGAATATACGTAGCTAGGGAAACCCAAGTAAAAACTCAGTAAATATTGTCACTTCCAACTCTAGGAATTGTACATGTTTTCTGGTTTTTAACATTATCATTTACATTTGAAACTGAAACACTGTTTTTTTCATTTGTCTTAAATTTCCAAAATTTGATCACAAAACTGAATCAGTTGGAAAACCTGTCAATAGAAAACTGCAACTGAAAACTGAGTTGCAACTGTTAAATAGAAAACTGTATGTGTAATTGTGAATTGCAACTCTTAAATAGAAAACTGCATGTGTTTTTCAACAAATTCAATCTTCACAGGGATTAGATTATGAGTCGCATCTGAATTGTGAGTCACATCTGCCATTAAAGTCGCATTTGTCAAAATTTAAACCACATTTGTCTGCGTAAGTCACAATTGCATGTCAATAACCGTGACTAAATTTCATCAGTTAACCTCATTTGCAAACCGAAACACATCTGCTAACTGAACCACATTTGAGTGTCAACAAAACTCTCAAAATTGCAATCGCAGTTCAAAAACAAACTGTCATTTTCACCTTTGTTTCTTACGGTCAACCTTGGAAAAAAATTGGAAAACTGCTCAAAAACCTTGCATTGTTTAGGTGCCATTTACGTTTTAGATATAGTTGTCTTAGGTGCAAAACT
Organism: Sequoiadendron giganteum; assembly: GCA_007115665.2. NCBI lineage: Eukaryota > Viridiplantae > Streptophyta > Pinopsida > Cupressales > Cupressaceae > Sequoiadendron > Sequoiadendron giganteum. The sequence goes on from CM021106.1 coordinate 286,770,811, forward strand.
TAATTACCTCATATAAATTTACATATCTTAGAATAGGGAAAATTTCCACATATTTGGATAAGTTCATGCTTCGATAGTCATTATCATTAAACCTAGATACTTTTGTCTTACTAGTGAATTTTTCCAGCTCATTAGTCTAGTTTGGAAATTCAACTTATCAGTTTGTCCTTGTCCTACATCAGGTTTCTTGGTAAGATTAAGTTACAGCTTTGGATTATTCCATAGGTGGTCGGTAATATCTTTTTAGAATCATTTATCGTCATAGTCTACTCAAAAAAATTCATATTGTCATCCTAGCATATGTCATTTTAGAAATCCATAATTTTAGTGACATTCTTTATATTCAAAAAATACCAAAAACATAGACTAGATCATATCATTTTAGGCATAGTTTGCATCGCCTCATCTTGAGTAACATTTTCATGGTTGAAACAAGGTCTAGAAAGAAACAAAAAGAGATGGAAGACTCACAAGACTTCATCAACCCTTTCGAAAACCAACCATCGGGGATGGAGAGACCACACAAAACTTTTCTTGAAAGACATGTCACTAAAGACACACATGGAAAAATTTATGTAGAAGACATAGATGTTGTATTTCAAGATCCTCAATTCACATCCTTCATGGATTATTGTTTGGAAAATGATCCTCAATGATATTTGGAAAAGCTTCTAGTAGAAGGTGCCACACTACCTCCAGGATTTGACATCCAAAAAATACATCCATCCAACCAACACAAACTACAACATCAAGTGTCTCTATTCCTCAGATTATCGCAGCAATACCAACATACATACCTGCTCAAGCATCCATAATTTTAAACATGACCCCATTCAACATAACACAAGGTTTACAATTTACTACGGGAGCATCTTCATCAAACCCCTTTGGCACCAACACCATTGGTAAAAGACCCAAAATTAGCATGAACACAACACAGGCTATACCCCATATCAGTACCAGTACTGCCATTCCACAGATACGGGCTACACAGATAGGACATATTCCTACACCAAACTATAACATTCAAATGGTATATATTCCTACACCCAATCAAAATATTCAAACAAGACATATTCCCTCACCAAATCAGAATCTGTCACAGAATATTGCATTTCAGAACACTTACATCGATCCAAACAAAGCAACCAACATACAAGTAGATGTTTTGCAAAACCAAATGCAAGCTCTCCAACAATAGATGGACACTATTTCAATGTCAAGCAAATGAACTATCTCAGCACAAGATTTATGTCCATGTCCTTTTGAAAAATCACTATACATGACACCCTTCCCACATGGAAACATTATACCGAATTTTCCTAAGTATAATGGGAAGAGGAATCCTTTAGAACACATCAGAGAATTTTCCACAACATGCATGGACATCTCGTATGAACCTACATACATTATGAGACTTTTTTCACCAACCCTTGTCAGGATAGCATTGGAATGGTTCTCTAAATTTTTGTATGGCATAAGATCATGGGGCGAATTAGCTGAGAAATTTGTGGAACACTTTTCCTTCAACATAGACAATGAAATCACGATAGCTACCTTATGTCATACCACGCAAGAAGATGGAGAAAACTTCACCACCATTTTCTAGAGATGGAGGAGTTTATATATTAGTTGTCCTATTGAGATACCAGAGAAACAAAAAGTCACGATATTCCTTGAAAATATTCACCCAAAACTATGAAGTGACTTACAAGTACATTGTTGTACCTCTTTTCTGGACTTGGTGCAAAAAGGAATAATACTTGAGAAAGACCTTATTGACATAGGGGAAATTAAGACACCAAGTAGGAATACGGTTGTTCAACTCCAAAACCCTCCAAATGATAGAAAAAAATTTTGGTCTAGGAACAAAAACGTAAAAAATGACGATATGGTTGATGCTAAGACCCTACATACAGGACTTGTCATCACACTTAGAGATTACAACCCCTCTCATGACATGCTTAACGATGCTGATCAAATAGCCAACTTTTTCCAAAATTTGCAACAACAACAACCACAAAGGAGGTTTCCTAAATGTGAGTTTACCCCCTTGGGGGAACCAATCGAGACAGTTTTTAAAGAACTGTTTAAACATAACCTCATAAAACCTCTTGAGCCAAAACAGTATTATCCTCGATAGTTTAAACCCTCATGGCGGGATGATAATTCCTATTGTGAGTACCATCAAACAAAGGGGCATAATCTACAATAATGATGACAACTGAAGAACATCATACAAGATTTTGTTGAAGAGGGAACCATAGAAGTCAATGGGCAAAAACATACCAAAAACAATGATCACAAGGTCTTCACAGATCCATTACATGACCATGGGAAATGTAAGGCCTCCAGTTCGGGAACTAATAATAATACCTCGGCCAATTATAATAGTATTAAGTACGACTATAAACCAGGTACCATCATCAATCATATCTGAGTTACTAATGAAAATATCCATACCATTACCATAAAGAAGCGTCTTGAATGTGTTGTCAATACACGCAAAACTAAGATAACCCTTCCAGGTCCTTCATCAGAACCAAAAACACAGTCTTCCAAGATTAAGCATAATTTTTGTGACCAATTGGGGAATACTCCAACACAGATATCCATCTTGGAACTATTGACTATATCACTAGATCATTGAGACATTCTTGACAAAGCCTTGCAAAGCATAACAGTCCCTACCAACATAGATGCCAATCATTTTGAAGAAATGGTAGGATACTTAACCAATTCCCATCATGCCACATTCTCTCAACAATATTATTCAACTGAGAAGACCAATCATAATGATCTAGTACACCTCAAAGTTCTTGTCCATCAAACCAAAGTCAGATGATTCTTGGTAGACGGAGGAGCAGGGTTGAACCTTTACACCTTGAAGTTGGTTAGGGCATTAGGTTTCTCAGAAGCAGGTGTGGACACCACTAAGAGTATAGTAATAAAGGAATATGGCGATGAGGAAAGATCATCTAAAGGAGTTGTGACACTCCCTATCAGGATTGGCCCTACAATTATGGACACTAGTTTCCATGTCTTGGATCTCACCCTTCCCTACAACCTTTTTATGGGTAGACCTTGGATACATGCTATGAAATCCGTCCCTTCAAAATATCATCAGGAGGCTTCATCCTCCACCTTATCCTTGTATGTTGATCCATCAAATCTTACCAAGTCCATTTCATCACAACCACTGTCATCCACTCCTAAGGTCGATATCCACGATAAGGGTTGTGGAGAATATCACATGAAAGCATCTTATTGTGTCAGACAGTTGATTCCTCGTAACTCATACAATTTACCCACAACATATAGGAAATAGTCAGTTGTCACAATACATGTCCCTCCAACAATAACATTCACAAAATGGGGAGAGTTAAGTAAAGAAGCTATGGACCAAGAAGATGTCACCTCCTAGTTGTATAAAGAAGATAATGAAAACCCTTGACCGTCTATACAGATATCTAAGGATCAATATGGAAAAGGCTTCACAATTATGTAAATTAAAGGATATGACAGACATAGTGGTTTAGGGCTACATCAAAATGGAAGGATTGAATCAATCATTGTCTCACAAAGACCAAAAGGAACAGGCCTAGGTTTTCAACCGATTAGAATTGGTATTCTTGGTACTCCGTTATCATCACAAGAGGAAGTAAGTGCTTCTTAATTCATCGAGATATCCCACAAACCATATGACCCAACTTATGATGACTCCCTTGACTCAAACGATATGAATGGGATTCCCTTTCCTCCACTACCATGATGGACCTAAATAAATTATTTGGGGAACTTGATAAAATGCTAAAACCTTCACCAGACCCATCTAGCCCCTATCCTAAAAATTCCTTTTCAAAAGAAGAATGGCTTAAACTTTATTATTGGGAAACCCTTGATCATGAATCTTGGGCACCGAACGAACCATCTTTTGATGACCTATCCCTTACAGTAGTCCCACCCCAAAGTCAACCTGTCAATAGGAAAAAGAACAAAAAGGAGTTAGTCCAAAACTTATGTGACCATGTTAACCACTCTATATTCACCTTCTCAGCCTCCAAATTTGACAACTCCGATGATGACATGCCCCTCGTATACCCCTAACTTATTGATTGGGATCAACAAGGTACACCCATCTTAGACATATTCGAGAATGAAAAAGTGATAACTGAGTTCATGGGACTTAGAGAAGGCATACCTAGAGGTAATCATAAAGCTAGTTTTACCATAGACTTGGATGACATGGCATATTTTGGGGAGTCTATTCACACCTCTAGTCATAAAAGTGAAAACAAAAAGAAAAATAATGAAAATGATGAAAATGATAAGTCCCTAGGTGAAAATTGAAAGTCACCTTTGGACGAAGAAATAGTAAAAATAAAGGATGCATTCGAGGGAAAAAATCTCTCTAAGGCACCCAAGAATGGAGGTTTGAACATTCTCCCAGTTGCTCGGGAAAATTCACCAATGTTAGTAGAAGAGTATGTCGAGATCAACGTAAACACTGAAGAAAACCCTTGGGTAATATACTTTGCAACATCCTTGATAGAGACAGAGCAACCGGAGTTTCGGGACTTCTTTACAAAAAACTAGATAAACTTTGCATGGTCATATGCTGACATGTCGAGGTTGGATCCATACCTTATATTGCATCATCTACCATTACATCCAGGTGTTAAGCTCGCCAAACATAAAATAAGAAAGATGCATCCACAAATTGTTTTACTAGTCAAAGATGAACTTAAGAAGCTATTGGATGTCAGATTTATCATATCCATAGACTATGTAGGTTGGATATATAATATTGTGCCAATAACCGAACCATCCGGGGCATCTACATTTGTACATACTTCAGAGATATCAATAAGGTGTGTCCTAAGGATGACTTCCCTTTACCAAACATAGACATGATAGTAGACCTTACAGCAGGATATGAGATACTATCCCTCATGGATGGTTTCTTTGGGTATAATCATATCAAAATTGCTACTAAGGACCAACACAAGACTACTTTCACATGTCCATGGGTAACATATTGCTATAATTTTATTCCTTTTGGGCTCAAAAATGCTAAAGATACATATAAGTGTGCAATTATGACTATTTTCCATGACCTTTTACATACTCTCATGGAAGACTATGTCGACGATCTAATAGCCAAATCATTGACAAGAGAAGATGATTTGAAAGTCTTAGACAAGATATTCCAAAGACTATAAAATTACAAAGTAAGGCTCAATCCAGAAAAGTGTCTTTGGCATTAAATCAGGAAAACTTCTAGGATATATCATTTCTAGAAGAGGCATTGAAGTAGACCCTACAAAAGTAAGAGCTATAATGGACATGCCTCCACCAGCTAACATTGTTTAGCTAATAAAATTACAAGGAAGACTACAGTCTATCAGATGCTTCATAGTACAATCAGTAGACAAGATACATCCATTCCAACATTTGTTTAAGAAGGGGGTACCGTTTGTATGGACACCAAAATGCTAAGAATGTTTTCAAAAGATCAAGGATTACTTGCTTACACTGTTTGTGTTAATGCCACCTACAGATGACAGACCTTTGATACTTTATATTTCAGCACCTCAGTCAACATTAGGATCCTTACTTGCACAAAATGATGATGAAGGTCATGAAAGGGCAGTGTACTACACTAGTCGTACTTTGGTGGGATATGAACTAAACTATAGTAACATAGAATGTGTTTGTCTTGCAGTAGTTTTTGCTACTAAAAAACTTAGGCACTAAATGCTAAACCACCAAACCATGTTGGTCGCCAAGATAGATCCTCTGAAATATCTCGTACGTAAAGCAACATTAACATGTCGATTGGCTAAATGGGTAATGATACTTAGTGAATATGACATCCAGTATGTAGAAAGGAAAGCAATAAAAGGGCAAGTAATTTATGATCAGTTGGTAGATGAACCAATTAAGGATGACCACCCTCTAGTGGTAGATTTTCTTGATGATTTCATCTTCAAAGTTGACACTAGAACCACATGGAAATTATACTTTGGCAGGTCACATACTAATCGTGGTTCAGGAGTTGGCATACTATTTGTTACACCTCAAGGCGACAGTATCCCTAAGTCATTCAAAATTTATTTTCCTTGCACAAACAACATAGAATAATATGAGGCCCTTGTGACAGGATTAAGAATGACAGTCCAATGGAAGATTAAACATTTACATTTTTATGGATATTCTCAGCTAGTAGTCCGTAAAGTCAATGAGGAATATGAAACTAAAGATGAGAAACTTGCTCCCTACAAGCGCATGGCCAATAGTTTCAAGTAGTACTTTGATAACATCACTTTTCAAAAAATAACCCACATTGAGAATATGGCAGTAGATACTATGGTAACCATTGGTTCATTATTGGATATTCCTAGCAACGTGCCTAAATTCAAGTTTTTGGTCAAACAACTTTTGGTCCCTACCTATGATGTCCCTGATTCCATGATGGTGTGTACAATTGTTGGTCCTACTTCCCCATGGTACAAGTACATATATGACTACCTCCATGCCCAAATCCTAACTTTAGACCTGTCAAATAACCAACATAGGACATTTATCTGTAAGTCTTCCAAATATACCATCATCGGAGATACCCTTTATAGACATGCCTTGGATAATACCATATTGAGATGTCTCGATGCAAAATAAGCACAAGCAACCTTGCATGTGGTACATGAAGGTATATATGGATCCCATTCTAGCGTTCCTACCTTAGCCAAGAATATTATGAGATTAGGTTATTATTGGCCTATAATGGAAAAGGACTCATATATCTTCATCAATAAATATCGACAGTGTCATGTACACAGAGACTTGATAGACATGCCAGCACAGGAGCTCCGACTGATAACTTCACCATGGCCCTTTACCCAATGGGGACTTGACCTCATAGGTAAGATACACCCTCCATATTCCAATAGACATAAGTTCATCATAACTGCCACCAAATACTTCACCAAATGGATTGAGGCTATTCCTATGACCTATATTACCGGCACACAAATTTACAAGTTTATCCTAAACTAAATAATTTTTCGGTATGGTGTTCCTCGATCCATTATCACAGATAATGGTCGTCCATTCAAAAACGAAAATTTTTTCCATCTCTGTGAATAATTCCATATCCAACTTCACTTTTCCATGCCATATTATCCACAAGGTAACGGCCAAATAGAGGTGTCTAACAAAACAATCATCAAAATCCTCAAAAAGATTGTCAATGATGTTGGTGGTGGCTGGCATCTACAGCTAAATCCTATATTATGGGCTTACCACAAGCATTTGTACTCCCAATGGAACCACTCCATACTCCCTGGTATTCTATTATGAAGCTATCTTACCTATTGAGGTTTAAATTCCTTCGCTAAGGGTATCCTTGAAAGTTCATATTGATGATGAAGAGTATCGTGTGTCATGACTTCATGAGTTAGAATTCCTAGATGAATGAAGACAAAAGGCATCAGATCATCTTCAAGTATATCTAAACCATCTTCGTCGTAGCTATAACAATAAATTTTTGAATCAACACTTTGACATTGGTGACTTGGTCTTAATGGAGAACCCTAAGAATCAAGTTGAAAGAGAAAAACCAAGCAAGTTTGAACCAAACTGGTTAGTACCTTATATTGTTACATAAGCCTTTGGATTGGGAGCATATTAACTCTCTACCCCTGAAGGATAACCACTCTTGTCACCAATCAATTGCCTTCATCTGAAGAGGTTCTATGCATAGCTTCTAGGAACCATGTCTTAATAATAAAAATACAAAAAAAAAAAAATTTGCTACCTTGATGAAAACCTGGAAAACAAGCGTCTTTGTAACACCAATTTTTTTTGGAAAAATAAATAAAATAGTAAAGATAAAATAATTTGTCCAATAGTGAAAACCACTTCGGTGGCACTATGGATAAGTACCATGTTGAAAACCAGTCAAAAAAGCACCATGTGTAGTCAACTTCGCTCCTTCGTCTACCATTATTCCAATCAGGATTTTCCACCATCACCCATAATAAATGGTTGTCCTATCCATAACTTGGAATGATTTACATCATGTCCACTATGTCTCCCCACTCCATCCCATAGGTCTTATACCCAACTGGGGGAAAATCCTTGACCTGTGTTAATTAGATCTTGTACATATCATCTCAACATCATAAAATGTCCTAAAAAAAAATCCAAAAACATAAAAAAACTCCAAAAAGACAAAAATTAAAACATGTCAAAATCCCAAAAATAGAGTCAGAGTCAAGTTAGTTATAGACATAGTCGAACTACATTGCCTTTGTGACTGGATGTAGGCAAGGCCATCACTTGATGCACCCCCGAGGCATTAGGTCTGTCTTTCTAGGTTTGTCACATATCACACACATCAAATCATGACTCATTATTTGTGCATGTCAAAGTCATTGGTTGTGTCGAACTACAAGGTCTTTGTGTATATAACATAGGAAAGGCCATCAATTGATGAGCTCCAGAGGCCAAACAAGTTCAGTCCATTAGGGTTTATCACATTCACTATTCACACACGTCTCATATCATTAAGTTAAGCACATATTTATCAACCATTCATGTCAGTCAAAGTTAGTCGAACTACGAGGTCTCTGTGTGTATAACGTAGGCAAGGCCATCAATCGATGAACCCCCTAGGCCGCACTAGGTCAGTCCATTTGACTACTATCTGTTAATTATATTTTAACCTTATATTTTGAATCATGTTACTAGTTTCCTCAAGGATGTCCCATGAAGGATTTAGAGGAGCAATGACATCTCATGACCTGTCTTTTGTTTGTTTTTTGTCTAGACAAAAAGACCAGGGCAATTTTTCCCTTAGTATGAGTTTAGACACTCCTTGTCTACAACTATTTGTTTTTGCAAGTGGATGCTTTTGTAAACTATGGTCTATCTCATATCATGGTGTGTACTATCCATTTGTGTCATGTCCCACCCAATGATGATTTAATGCAAAGCTTAGTATATATATGGAAAAATATTGAATATTATACGTTCTTCCAATAACCATTCGTAAATACTAACAATTTTGAGTTATCCATGCTAGCATTTCCTCTATCCTGCATAATGACGAAGTCTGGTGACACATAAAAAATTTATATAATCTACATATGCATACATCATACAATCATTATGTAAAAATTATCTTATTTCTATATATAGTACATCATATAGTTATGCTGCATTTTAAACAAATACAAAAAAATAGGCATATCCATCGCATTTAGATAATCATGACATACATCCATTTACTTATCATTAATATGTATAAATTATGTATTCATCCACATGGCATTATAAATAGTAATAGCATATTGCGTCTTATTTTCATAAACCTATAATGCATTCATAACATTTATAAATATTGTGCATATGTCGTTAGCATAGGAAATAAAACATCATGAGTAAACATCATAATCCATAATCATATAGAAATAAACAAAATCATCATACAATAACATATGCAAATCATATAAATGCCGCCAAAAATGATACATATATCGCTCAAAATAACATGTGTCATAGTAAAATGTCAAAATGTATCAATAAATAACAAGGTGCTCGCAGGCTCTATGATCAAAATACAATGTCTCAATAAATAACAATACATGTCCCTATCTGAAACTCCCACTGCTCCCATGTGGAGACTGTGAAGACAGTTGATGACGGTAACCTGATGACCTATGTGAAGGGGCCTATCATATGTTCCAGATCTGTGAGGCCCCTCAACCCCCTCTATACTCACTGTCTTCATATGAGTCCTGCTCTGTGACCTGCTACCATGTACGTGTGAGTAGCTAGGAGCTCATCTCTCGAGAGGAACCTCTACCTCATATAAGTCCATGTAGTATCTCTCTCTATCACTAGCTCGTACTAACTCTTGAGCGAATGTTGTAGCTGGACCTATGCATAAAGCTTTGGGCTCAACAAACTAGCCCTATATCTCTCATCTCCTTGCCACTTCATGGTTCCTGTCCAAGAGAGCACTATCCCTCTCCATCAGTAGAGCATCTTACTTTCCAATAAAAAATTTGACCCTCTCCTCCAAGGCCTCTACTCGGACCTACATATCATAATCAGTATCCTTGAAAGCCTTTGCATGTTGTCCTTGCCTCTCCTCTACCTCGGCATCCAAACCCTCTACTATTCGGTCTCAGATCTCCCTCTCCTGCTCCTCCATCACTACCTCCTCCTCATCATCATCTACCCCATATCCTTCCAAGATCTCAAGGACATCAATATCCATGTCCTCCCTCCCAACCTCTGCCTTGGTAAACTCCTCTACTACTGCCTTCTCGAAAACATGCTCCACTCCAATCTCAGCCTCTCCACCACCGCCAAGGTCCAACATGGGTACGTCCTGACGCTCAACCTCTATCTCTCGGATAGGTGATAGTCCACCTACCCAACTAGCTCTCCTCCCCCATTGACCACATCGACCACCTCTCCCACCTCCACCCCTGCCATCATCTCTGCCTCCTCTACCACCCTTGCCCCCATCTTTGCCTCCACGTCGACCTCTAGGACCTATCCCTCGTCTCTCCACAAGTGTTGGCTGATCTAGATCTATGTAAGGAATGGGCTGCTACTCTGCCCACCACTCATCATATGATGTTGTGGTACCAAGATTTGTAACCCCACCCCTCCATCCCCACTATATAGGTTGCAATGCATGTATGTCTGCCTTTGTTGTAGCAACAGGATTTATAGGCCCCCATAAGGGAACCTCACTGGAAGATCGAGCGAACTCTGCTCATCCTCGAGGCACATCCTGCACCTCTCCAAAGTGTCTCAACACTCGATCTAGAAAATGCCTCTCAATGATGTGTACACTGGACACTGTCCTACCAATCAAGTACTGAGTCTACCTACAAAAGGGAAAGTGTCTATCCTCATCCGACCAACGACCACAATCCATATATGGTCTCCATGTGAAATGAACTAACATGTCAAGTGCATGCCTCCAAAACCCAGTATCTCCAACATGGATCTGTGTGATGTCTCTCGCATAATGGAAAACATAAGGGGATCTAGCATCTCGATCAACAGTAACTAGAGGACGAAACACAACAATTTGTTCCCATGCCCAGACTATAAGAAGAATAGTGCCACAGCTCATCAACTGGGCATATCTATATGCAATATCATGCAGATGGAAGTACAACATGGCTAATAAACAAGGGCCCCAAGCATAAACAACCTCCCTCTCTAGCATACCCACTAACATCTTCCCCCACCCGATAGGAAATCCATGACCTCGATGGTCAGGAAGGACACTACCAACAATCAACGTACATAATATACACTCTATCTACTCATTTCTATCAGACAAAACCTGCCATCTAATCTCATAGTGTTATATCCCTAGTCTCCTAATATCATCATATAAATAGAATCTAGTGATCTCACTATAACCTCTTTGTGTGTCATACAACACCCTCTCCCCTCTAATCGACAACCTCAAAATCCTATATACATCCTCCAATGTGACAGTTGCCTCACTAGTAGGCAAATGAAACGAGGAGGTCTTTGAATGTCATCTCTCACAAAGTGTAGTAAGCATACCTTTGTTCACCTAAATGGTGGGAATAGTACAAACATGATGTAATCCTATTCTCCAAATCAACGGTCTTTGCGCTTTGTAATCTATCTCTGAGATCATATGTCAATGGTTGTGACTCACGGGTATAAATCAGATCTAATACAACCTGCAAAGGGCATTTAAAAATTGTGTCAAACAACAAATCATTAATCTTTCCATAAGAAAATTCTTCAAAAGTTTGACAGTTAGATGTGTCACTTCAAAAACAAATGTGGTCCATAATATCAAATGCATCATTCTAAAACACAAATGCGGTGCATAATAACACGTGTCGTACAAACATACATATGCATTGCAAAAACCAAATGTGCCAAAAAATCAAGGCATCTTATTATCAGAAAAATGCATCACATAAATTGCAAATGTGGTGCATTTAAATGACCTATTATTACAAAAGTACGATGCAAATAAAAAAATGTGTTCCATAAACCTATATGTGACTACAATAATCTCATATGCGGTCCATATTTTCTCAATTGCGTTGATTGCCTAAATGGCCTAGACGTGTTTTAACATATACGTCGTTTCGAGAGAAAAAGTGTCAGGTACGAATGCATATGCATTGAACAAGAAGCAACGCATCTGATAAATAAACTTTAAAGGCCTAAAAAGACGTGCAAATCAAAAATTGAAAAGTTTGTTCAAGGGTACGTACCGAGCGTCCCACATTAGTAGGGCATCTCAAGGTCTGGATCCGGTATCCACGATGATTGGTGTAGGGAACGGGTGACATCTTCACTGACCACTCAGAGAAAATATATTTTTCCTCCAATTTTTTAGGGTGAAAATGAATTGATTTTCACCCCAATTCTAATTATACCAAGGGTTTAGGGCGGTATTTCCTCTGACCTTGTCTATTGGCCACATAAAATTCCATTTTCAGTCAACCCGTACACAAACCCAGCACCTCCAAATTCATTTATGTAAACTTCACTATGTCTCTGGCTATCAAATTGACTTATCGGGACTATTTCCAAAAAAAATGGATTTTTTTCTAAAATTCGTCAATTTTCCTGAGGGGGCATACCCTAACCTATTTCATATTGGGGCACGACTGGGGAATGTTTTTGATCGATTTTCTTTGACACAATAGCCAAAACGACATTGTATCAAAGAGGGGCAAACTGTAGACACTGAAAATTGGTCTAGGCCTCCCAGTACCATTTTCGACATAATTTCTAAATGTCCATGGTCATGATTAAATAATATTAATTATTTAATTACTTTCTAAACACATCTTTCTTCTATTAATTAAATAACTTTAATTATTTAATTAACTCATTATGACCTTTATTCAACCTTGATCAATTAAATAAATCTTATTTATTTAATTACGTCGCTAATTAATTAATTCTCTTTCTAAATTAAATAAGTTATTATTTAACTTACCCTTTATCATATTTCGACTATCACTAAATACTCATTTCAAATTTTATAATTATTCAATTAACCTTTTTGATAGTAAATTAAATAAATAATTATTTATTTAATTAAATCCTTAAATTTTGAATCTTGAATTAAATAAACATTTAATTCATGAAAATAATTATTCCTATCACATTCTTCTATTTCTTACTCATCCAAGTATTCATTCTCACTTGTCTCGAAATCTATTTGAAGCAATCAGTTATCTCCTGATTCAACATTTGATCATCTCTGCGAAAAGACTCTATGTCATAACTAGTCAGTTATCTAGTTGAGACTCTTATGCATGAACATATTTATTAATTAAATATCTTTATTTAATTAATTAATTCATGTGTGCATTCAAACATATCATTCTCCAAATTCTATCTTTATCATTTTTAGTCAAATATTATTCTTCTAATATGCGAATACTTTTAACTAAAGTTCAAATCATTTATTTAATCTTGATCTCTTATTCTTTTAATTTTCAAATAGTCTTAACATCAGATTAGATTATTATTTAATTTAATCTTTATCCTGCAGACTTTTCCAACTCACATTGTAACTGGCACAAATCCTCATCGCATGGCATTCATCAATCTCGATTGTTGATCTCAATTTTGAATCTGAGTCGATTGTTTGAAAACCAATTTTATATAAATTGACCTGGCTATCATCATTATTCATCCTCCCGAAATCGATATACTTTTGGAAGTAAGTCGTAATCTTTGATATTTTTCTATAATCACATACATATCATGGCAATACTTGCACACTTATTGAAAATCTGAGGGAAATTATACTACAGAAGGAAAAATGGAGAAGGACAACAAATATAATTCGAAGAAGTTGATAGATATTCGGTGAGAATGTTTCAGTTTTTTATTTTGTTATTTGCTTTGTGCTTTATTGTTTAATGTAGGTTGGATTAATGTTTGTATTCTTTAACTAGTTTCTTTCCAGCAGTTTTCCTATGTTACACTATGTATGATTTTGTCTTGTGGTATAGTAATTTGTGTCTTTGAGGCAATCTAATGAGTCAAACGCTACTGAAGGAACTTCTGATCTTGGGTGTTTCTTATTAGATGCTTGCATATTTTCCCAACAAGTGGTATTAGATCCTTCTTTTGGGATTTTTTTTTTGCTTCCATGTGTAGAATTCTGAGTTGCATGTACTTGTATGGACTCACATGTGGCTTGCATGTGCTTGCATGTTAGCATGAATTCCTGTTGTTTCTGGTTCTGGGTATTCCTTCTGTGAATATTTCTTAGTGTGACACGCTTGAAGAAATCTGAAAGAATTGACTTATGGATCGGTCCTTTGGTGAGTAGAAATTCTTGCTCTTTTTTCTTTGAGTTTCAAGTGACAACATAGATTCTGAAGGATAGGGAAGATGGAGAAACTTGAGTTGGTCATATTGAACAGATGTGACCTAAAGCTCATAAGTTGGCAGCGATATAACCCTCATGCATGGGGTGGAATATTATTGTCTCTATGGTTGTGTTGCAACAAGCCTTCATATTGGATGTTTGTAAGAAAGGCTCCTTGGTGATATGAATAAGTTTGGGTTTTTTTTCAATCATGGAGTAATGTGCTTATGTTGGGTGTTTTTTCCTCGTATTGGAAGGCATAGTTTATTTGGTACCCTAGTTGCATCCAGGCTATGGAGTTGATCATTGGATGATTTGGAAGCTTCTGAAATAGCATGTCTCTCTCTCTTGAATGCATGTACATGTTGGTGGTTTTGGAGTTGGCTTGATATGGGCTTGGAGTTCTTGAACTATTTTTCCATCCAAGGATTTGTTGTACTTGCATCGGTCAAATTCATGTTCTTTGGATTTGAGGGTTTTATAGATTCCCACTTAAAGAATCTATGGTTATGCATATTCATGATAATCCAGTTTTTGGTTTAACCGTTATGTTGTTTCAGATGTGAGGTGGATATGGGTGTGCATAGATGTTCTCTAAAACTATGGTTTTGTATGTTTTATATGGTCAAGAAAATTATGATTTTGTGGAGCCGTTGTTAAAAAAATTTCTAGACTCGGGCTTGTTAGGGGCGGTATTGGATGAGATAGTTGCAATTTTGCATGCATGCTTTGTGCATGGTGTGAGGAGATGTGATTCCATCTCTGCATCGGAGTTTTGGTACGTGATTATTCACCCAAAATTCTTGTGATGATACTTGGTGCTTTTCCTGACTATGGTGCTTGGTGTGGACATGATTGGAAATCAGATCTGAACTTGATCTAGTGTTTGAGTCATGTTGTTTACATGGTTATTATCTTTGAGATCTTAGTATTATTTTTTCTAGTTCTATGATGGGTTTGCACATTCGTTGTGATTGATCTTCAAGTCATGTGATTGGTGGATTAGCTACCCATTGGTTGTACTCAGATAACTTGGAAGTGGACTATCTATATCCACGAGGTTGATTCAGAGTTGGTGCAAACTTGTTAGTTGGCCTTGTCTATGGTCAATTGTTCATTGGTGTGGTTTCTTTGAGATGTGAGGATGGATGGTGTTGAGTACCTGAATATTTGGTTATGGGGACCTATAGCATGTGTATCATGATTTCATGGAGAACTTGGATACACTACTTTGTGTAATTTTTTGACAGTGATGATAATTTTTGTTTGCTTCTAGAGATCTTGGTGTTGCTTGGTATTGTTGTCAAATAGACATGTTTCTATGTGGACCTGAAGGATTTTTAGATTAGTAGATGTTTTATCATGATTCTTGAAAATATCGGTTGTCACGGTTCAGTGGGAGCTTTAGTAGTGACTAAGGATTCATCACTTGGTGATGAATGATCTTCTTTAGTGTTGCAAATGTTACTAGGAGGGACTCTTATATCCTATTGTTATAGAAGGGTTCTTCCACATTTGCATGGATACTATTTGAAGATGTGCAACATCCTGGATCCATGGAGGATGTTTGGGGTCTTTGGTTGATATTTTGTTGGTGCTTGATAGGTGATGTTGGTTTAGAGTTGTTTCATGTTAGGCTATACTCCTTCTTGTGCATCGGATTTTTGTCATGAGGCATAACTCTTGAGACCATGTTATGTTCACCTGGAGCATGGAATCTCCTAAGGGGTATGGTTAGATCATGATGTCAGAATAAGTACCTAATTTTGGTGATTGGAGTGTTGATAGTGGTCTGATAATTCTTCGTGTATTGGGTGCATTGGTCATATGCTTGAGAACTTCATGATAGTGCAGTGATGCATTTGGAGGTTAGCATGAGATGATTGGTTGCAGGTTCCCATGCATACATGAAGAATAACGTGAGGTTGTAATTCTCTTGAAATGAGAGAAGTGTTGATGGTTACTCTTGATGAAGAGTTCAATGGAAAGTTCAAGAAGCCTTCACCTTGGTTGGACATAAGTTCAATAGAGACCAATGAGGAGATTTATCTTGGAGAAGTCATGATGGCTTGCATATCTTGGAGGAGCACTCTCGTTCCCCACTCTTGGTCCACTTGGCAGTTTATCACTTCAGAGGTATTGCACATTGTTTCTCTCAGGTTTTTTATGCTTTCTTTCATGGATATGGATCTTGAATTGGTATTAGATGATTTTGAAGGATTCATTGTGAGAGACGGATAACATGGTTATCTCCTTATGCATTGTGATTACTTTCATTGATGTTGAGTTTAGGAGATGCATTGGGCATATTTCTTGAAATGGTAAATGAAATAGTTTTTATCTTCTGTGAGAGGCTTACATCCATGTTGATTTAATGAGATATATGTGTTATGTTTGATCTTGGTGATTGAACAATTGGATATTTTTAAGGCTTTCTCTTGGGGTTGTGAAGGAGATCATACTTTACACAGTTTGCATTTAAGAGGTGTATGTAGGAGGATTTTTCTATAGGTACATGATGTGTAGAGGATCTCCCTTTGGTCTTGGTTATCTTCTTGGATGTTTGTTTTCACATTACATTGGTTTGAGATGTGGTTAGAGCTATAGTGATCACTAGCATGTGGTCATGTGTTTTCACTCATGTTCTTGGGTGTTGACATGGAGATTGTTAATCTTTTTCTTTTGTTGGGTGTGGAGAACTTGGGAGAGCTATGAAGACTTGTGGTAAGATTTGTTCTATTATTTAATTATGGGTAGTGCATATCATTGTGGGTGATCCCTTGAAACTACATATTTACACTCTCTATGTTATGCTATTAGTAGACTTGGTATGCCTTGATCTTGTCATATTTGAAATTACCCGTGCAGTGGGAGTTCTTGAATGTGTTATGTCTTCTTCGATTGGTTGGCACATGGAGTTTGTACTTTTTTGTTGATAGGTTGGTTGTGTTGTTGGCATGAGTTTTCTAATGTGGGTACCTCAAAGGTATGTGTGATTATATGTATTAGCACTTATTGTGTGTGTTATTTCTAGTCACGTGGGTTTATCAGTTGGATGGGAGTATTTATTTTTCTCATTGTTGTTCGAGCTAATGTTCTATCTTGTTTCTAGAGAATGACTTCACTTTTGTGTTCATGTTTGAGGGATTTGAAGCTATTGTTGTGTTGCTTCTATATATCTTTTGAGTACAGTGGAGTGTGGAAGTGTTGAATCGTTTGTTGTTTGTAGGATTTGATGCTTGTGTTCTTGAGACTAGTGTCTTGGTTGGAGCATGGTAGCATTGTTGAAGATTCTTGAGTTTGCTTATGGGAGGAGCGAGTAAGTTATTTTTCAAGTGGGAGATTGTTAGAAACATGTGCCTTAATATTATTGACCTGAACCTACTGAAAGAGAAAAATTGGTGAGACACCTAGGATGTCTTGTTGATAGGATGTTCAACTCTAAAGGCTCGAAGTGGTCGGTCTTGTCGATGAAAGTTGTTGGTGTGACCTGGACTATCGGTGTGAGTTTTCTAACTTAGATCAATGCTAGGAGTCTAGCACAGAATTTATATCGGTGTGACTCTTTCCAATCTATCGGGGATAATCTTGCTGATCTAAGAGGGAACGGGGTAACATTTGTCTTCATTTATCCCTAAGAATGTTTTGCCAATACCTATGGTCTTCCCAATGGATCTTTTCTTATTGAAAATCAGTGGGACTCTTACCAATCTCAAAGGCGTCGAGGTGACATGCAACTTTGGTGCAACATTTTGAACTTTTTCTAAAGCACATTGTCTTGCCGAGAGTTGGACATCGATGTGGCTCCTACCGATGAGGTTTCAAACTACAGCTAAAATTATGCTCATCGAGAAGACTTAGTACCTGGGTGGGGCATTTTGGACTAGCTCTAATGCTTTTTGTCTTGCCGATAAGGTTGTTTGGTTGACGTCGGTGAGACTCTTGCTGATCCAAGCGAAATTCATTGGTGTGACCCGAACTATCAATGTGAGTGTTCTAATTATCATCGATGATAGAATTCTGGATGAAGAGTTTCATCGAGGAGACTCTTGTCAATCCGATTCTCATGTTCATGATGGTTCTTTTGGGACATCGAGGAGACATGGGTTATCACTCCGTCTTTCCAGTTGGTCGCCGATAGTGTTGGTCATGTCGATGGACTCGAAGGTGGACCGTGGTTAAAACACTGACTTGGTTGACTTTTCAAGTTATTCGATTGATATTGGACGACTATGCTGAGTTGGTGGTGAACATTCACTGACTGGTAAGATCGACAGTTGATCTACAAAGGAAACTGAATCGAACCATCTTTGGATGATGAACAAAACCTGTTGTGAAGAATTGGTCAAGTAAGAGATGACAAGAGATGGAAGAACGATCAAATAATTATCTTGGAAGGATTTTTGTATGTGAATACATTGGAGCAGTGATCGAATTAGAGAGAACGTGATTGATCTAAAATGTTATGCTGCCAGATTCTTTCTAGATGGAACAAGATGTAAACACTATAAAGTTTTAGAAACTAAATTGTATTTGTAACTATTTTATGTTGTTGAATAATACAATGGCGATCTGGTCTTTTGGAGTTGTGAACCCTAAACCTACAATTGCACAAGAACAACAAAAAAAGTAGTGTGTTAGATCAAATGCAAACAAGAATGAAGGATTCCCCATGAAATCCATCTATTAAAACTCAAACTAGGAAAATGAAGAACAAAATGTGGAAATGCATGTAAATCCTAATTAAGAAAATAAACTTATGATCTCATGGGGGAATTGGTGCCAATTGAATGTTCAAATTGGCCCTTTTCCAACTCCTAAGTTGCAAATGTTGAGGTTGTAGATTGATTAAATCTCCATGATGAGATTTGAGCATAACCTAGCTATGAAAATGACGAAATATGTGAATGATGGAATGAAGTGCACAAAATTAGCTCTCCATGTCAAGAGAGTAACTTTGCATGAAATTATGGATGAATAATGAGGAGAGAAGCCTCCAATTTATAGATTTGAATTTGGAAGAGATGGCAAGATTTGGGCAATGTGGGACTAACTTTCACCCAATGGTTGAATGCCACTTGTCACCATGTGAATGGTTGATGGTTGTACACATTTTGGCCAAAGTGCCAATAAATGCAATTAGGTGGAATTTGAATTTGAAGAAATGACATGTGAGAGGAAAAAAATGAATGAAATAAATTCCACTTGGCTCAATACACAAATACATGTAAGAGGAGTGAATGCCTTGTTGGATGTACAAGTCCACTTGGACTTTTTGAATTCAAACTTGAGGGAATATTCCCTTTTTGATGCCGTGTGAGGGAAAATAGAGATTTAATAAATGAATTAAATCTATTTTCATGTGCAGCTTGCATTCTCTAGAAGATTTTAGTGATAGGGATTAACTTAATCAAGGATTTGATTAATTTAATGAGGGATTAGATGATTTGACAATATTGACTTAAATTGATGAACTGGTTTAAATCATAATTGAGAGGAAATTCTTACTTAAATAAATGATTTGATTTATTTAACTAAAGGAGATAATGTTAGATTAAATCAAATAATGTTTAATTTATTCAATTTAATAAGAGGATTTTAGAGATTTAATTTAAATAAAATGAATTATTTAAATGACCAAAGACAGAGGATCAATTAAATTAAATTGATTAATTTAATCAACAGGGGAGAAAGACCTAATTAAAT
>CM021106.1:286791035-286813747 GCA_007115665.2 Sequoiadendron giganteum
TTATTTAGGGCATGCTTATTCCAGCTAAAGCACTCAATGATAGCTTCCCTAGTTACCCCAACCAGTACCACACCATTTGGAAACATTATAGTTCTAGTAGCAGAATGATAGTTCTTAGCTAATAATCTGATAAACTCGACATCAATGAATACACTAGGGACAATCAATCTTGCTAAATCCAACATCCAAGGGTTTAACACTAGAATCTTCTCATTTCTCTTGTTGTAGAAATACCAAAATAAGTCCCACCTAGATTTGGGAATGAGAGCATCCCTAAAACCTTGTGTGGTGTCTATGAGTAATTTCTTATTTCCCTCTTTGGTGAACCCTATAAGTATATCTAGTATAGACTGGTGCAGTGGTCTCTTTTTTACCTTAGGTTCTTCATCTTTAATTTTAGCTTTACTCTCTTTTTCCTTCGATTGCTTCCTTTTGGGCAACATGATTTCAACCTCTAGAACTCTAAAATTATAGAGTTCTACAAAATTTATATGCCAATATAACTTCTTCAGTGAGTTATTCATGCACTTACCCAAGTATTTGATGCTTGCAAGGATTCTTTCTCCTGGTATCCCAGCTCCTTCCACGTTAATGTATCACAACTAAGCATGGTTTGGAGAAAATTCACTCACTTTTAATGCCAACTTTCTACGAAATGTTTTGTAATAAGCCCATATCCTCAAATTTGATTATGCACCATTGGATTCATGTGTCAGGTTGGCTGATGTGGTGCATGCATTTACTACCACTGCCACTTATTATATTTGTTGCAGTATGGCGGTGTCGAGTCTTATTCTCCTTTATATACTGTCTTCTTATTTTGTGTTTTTGTGGGACAACGGTGTATATACCGCCATACCACAGTCAGATTATCCTCCTCACACGGTCCTGTGATGTCCACTTTTCTTCCAATGCTTACCGCTATACCGCACTGCTTAAGACTTCTTGTTGAGGGGTTGTGGTGTATAACGCACTACCGCATATGTTGCTTACCCTCCTGGAAAGATAGTAGTGTATGCTTTATTTCTTTTTTTTTACCACCTTACCGCACTCCTTTAAATCTCCTTATGTGAGATAGTGGTATGTGTCGCATTACCGCATTGCCTTAAAATTTCCCCTGTGGGGTGGTGGTGAGTACCACTTCACCATGTATGCTATATAATCTCCTAAAAGTATGGTGGTAATGGCTTATTTCATAGCTTGGAAACCGCCAACCTGCGCTACGTTTATTTTAATGTTGTGGTACTGCGATAAAGGAAGAATTTGTTTTGTTTATGATTTTATAAAGGAATAAATGGGTACATACAAAGGGAATGTTGGTAATAGTATGCATCTTGTCACACAAATTTTTACCTTTCATGTTTAGACACAATGTTAAATCAATGGTAATGGACTTTTATGTGGTCAAAATGTGAATGGAAAAGTGAAAGCTAGTGGATGTTTTTGGAGGAATTTTTTGCTCCAACATAACTAAAATCAGCTACAGTAAATGCTTTATTGTATCATCATATTAATTCACATAAGTATAGTATTGAGGCTAAATAATTGATATTCATTCAAATATAAGAAGAAATATGTATGGAAAACATAAGAAAAATATAGAATGATAACACAGTCATGGATAATCTCTGATAATAAGATGTTTTATTTCATTCATAAGCTCAAAAGTTACACCAGCAGAGTTTTGGTACACCCTTCCACTCATACCTTTATTATTTTTTATCAAAGTTTATATAGAGATTACATAATATCAACCATAATCCCTAAGCCATTAACCATTAAACTGCCTAACCCCTAAGCCCCAAATACCTTATCTTTTCAGCCTTAATCCATTAAACCCTAACCCCTTGTTGGTTGTTTTTAAAGACCCAATCAGATCTCACCAAATACCTATGAGCTTTCCAAACTAAATTCTCGAATACTTGAGAGATAATTGGCCAATGAATGAGAGGAAGATTGAAATGCTTCCCTCCTACACCTCGGGCTCTAAAAAACCAAGGAGGGTGATCCCATAATGTGAATCCTACAACCTTGCTACCAAATTGTATCACACATTGCATAACAAAGCACATGTATTCCCATCAAAGGCTAAATAGATGAAATCCTTTCAAGAAATTGATAATTTCTCAAAAGAATCAAATACTTAAAGTTGAGAATACCAAATAACACCAAATCACAACAAAGTTAAATCAATTAAGAGTGTATTTATGAATAATGTTCTCAAATTAAAGACCAGAACCTCAGGAAATGCATTCAACACCTTCAGACTAGTGTATTTTCTCAGGGTATGGAGTCAAAACAAAGAAAATTGAACTGTAAGGTGACTTTAATCCCAAACATCCATGATCTTAGTAAAATTTCATTATAATTCACATATCAATACTCACAGTCCATGACTACTTATAAGATCCACTAAATATCCATGTGAATTCATGCTTTAATTAAGGTATTTTAACTAGTTCATTAAACCAGAGTCATAACTAAAACATACTCCATTGAAAAACAACAAAGAAAACCAATGAAATTATCTTTGATAGAATTCTCATTAATAATTCACATATAATGCATAAATGGAGAGATAATGAACTCAAGATATTTACATATTTGATTCAAATATGCCTAGAAATCATACAATTGACAAAATTTACTAGCTTAACTCAGAACCTAAGAACTCGACTCAAAATGTATTATCTTGGTGCTTTTAATTTACATCTTTAGATCTAGAATTCAACAAGAGACCTACACAAATGGACTTGAATTCCATTTTATAGAAAAAGGGATAAAAACAAGCTTCAAGTGAAGATGTACACATGTCACATTTTCATTTGACTAGCTAAATCGATTATTACTTAAAGAATGGTTGCAAAAAATGGGATTAATATTCTTCATGTAGGCAAAGGGAACCTTTGAGTTGGTGAAAAATCTTGCACCTTCCAGAAGGCAGTTTGTTGAGGTAAATAATCTTGAACTCGTTGTAACATCTTTGGCTTTCTCAACAAAATGACAAAACCATCTGAAAAGAGGGAAAAGGTGAATTACCATCCATATCAACACCAACATCACTCCAAGTTATCACTAGTCAGCACCAACTTGTTATACCTTGAATAAGGAGAAACATATCTTTATGCATTATAACTTCTAAAGCCAGACCTGTACTATACTAGACCAAGTATATGTATTCTTTGTCACTGTGTTTATAGTCCCAAATAATCAATGAAAATCTTCTTCCATAATTCATAATCCATGTTAGAAGGCCAATTAAATGTAATTATCTCATCCACTTTTTTTCTATAAGGAGCATATTTCACCATTACTAAATTTTACTCTTTATCAAAGTATTCTTAGAAATTGATAATAAAAGGTAGTTTCTCAAGGGCATCCTTTAGTATATCAATATTAACATGTTCAAAAATGAGAGCTGCTTGGGAGTTAATAGTAGTATCCATTTGGTCCTTCCATACCTGTAGAGGTTTTACCTCATCAGACGTATGTTGGATATCTAGTAATAATTTAAATTGTGCCTCATCATACTTGGCCTTCAATTCTCTGATTTTTGTCTCCAATGGGGCAGCATACCCCTGCAAATTTTGTTCCTTAATTCAATCAACAAATCTATAAAATCAGAGAACTCTTGGGTATCTATCTTCATGTTGCCTAGCCCCAATTGCCATGAATTTCAAATCACCAACCCTGGGAATCCACTTATCCAAGATTGGGATAGCTATATCCTTATCCCTTTGGGATAACTTTATTGCTTGTAACATCAAGGAGTAATTTGTATGAACACTATTTAATTTTCTCTAAATCTTCTTGTTCATGCATTTGAGTATTGTACAAAAAATACTAGAATTATTCTCATACATTGCATTCTAATTTTTCTCAAGAAATTTCTTACGTACCTCAACCTATTGAAATAGTTTCTCTCTTGTAGGCTCATCAGTTGCAAGTGGCTCCTAGCCCAAGTTGTATGGTACTATGGCCATGGACTATTTTGGTAGAGGGGAAGCTTGAGGGTGTTCCATTGGGAAGGTATGAGTATCCTACCCTAAACCAGAGGGGCTTTGATTCCTAAGCATTTCCACTTGTTGCTTATATAATGATAGCTTTTTTTCTAACTCTGTAACTCTTTGTTGACTCTTAGTATACTCATCCACAAGGTCATTGTATTTACCTTTGTATGAGTCCCTCTCAAAATTTAGGCCTTCTACTGTTGCTTTGGTAAACTTAGCAAAATTTACAGTCATGTTTGTTGCTTCTAGAGCTGGGGTATCAGAAACTCTCCTTATGAACAGTTATCCACTAAAGTCAACGGGTTCTGCTACAACTAGTTTCACTAAATTTTGATCTCTTGAGTGCTAGATTAGCATCCTCTTTAGTTTGGAATAATGGTCTTTCAACTCTTGTTATGGTTTCTAATACAACTATATCAGTAATGTCCCATTCAGGCAATAACAATGCTCCACTTTTCTGCACTAGTGCCATACCCTTTTCTGTTGTAAGACTTTGAAATTCCTTCATATCTTTCATTACATTTACTTGGATGATATTCTCAGGGAGTTCAAGATGTAAACTCCTCTCCCTGGCCACATTCTCTACATATAGTGAAGCCTTAGCTCTCCACACAAAGTCCTTGAATGCCTTTGTTTCAATGAAAGAGTTACCCTCCATAAACGCTTTACAAGCCTCATGTCTCATGTCATCCAAGTTTCTTGTACCACTCAAATATCCTTTTCCCAATATAATGTTTCTTTCTACAGTATCTGCTACAACTTTCCTTGGGGGAGATGGAATTCCTTGTTGCATCTCTTCAAGAGTGACTAATATTTCATCCTCCTTAGTGTTTAGGCAATCAACAACCTTGCCCATCTCATTCATTTTCTTCTTGATTGGTGGTTGCTCTGATGGAGAAGGGCCTCTTGGAGGTGAATCAATCTCAATAAAAATAGGGGAATCCCGTCTAGGAGGTGATGAAACTATTCCAACTAGAGAGTTTTCCCTTGACCCCTCTAAAGTAGCAGGGGTTGGCAGTGTTTGATTTTTCTCCACTATCTCCTTCCTCCTAGAATATATTTGGATCTTCATAGGTGGCTGATAGGAAGGTCTTTCTTCCTCTTTTATAAACTATCCTTCTTCCACTGCCAATGAATTTCCTTTATCTACAATTGTCCTCTCCATTTTCAATACACCAACAACATTTTCAAAGTTTTATAAAACATATTGTACCCTGCTCCATTCTCCTTCAATGTTTGGAAAAGGATCATAATTAAGATTTGAATTCATGGCATGTTCAACTATTTTATTGAAAGAAAGATACATAGCCTTAATTTCATCTTGCACATTCAAGTCACAGATATTTATGATGACATCTTCAGATTAATAGAAGTTATGAACATATGTACGCATCTTAATTCTTGCCTTTACTGCAACAATGAAACCCTCAGGGTCATGGTTTCTAGGTTGCATTGTTCCCAAGTTGTAAGGTCCCAAAATATTAACAAAGGCTTTCCATCCTTCCTTAACCATTACAAAGTCTACAAATGTTGTCCACTCAGGGAAGAATGAACCCTTCTTTTTATATTTTGGGAAATGTGCCATTTGAGCAGCTCCTAGTTGTCTCGTTATCTCCACAAATCTAATCCTTAAGGACACATCTCTTGGTAGCACAAAAGGATTGACAGTTGTCCCATATACCCTGAATACAATTGTATCTGAATAGGGGATGATGTCTCCCCAATTATGAGTTATCTTTAATTATGGCCTCCTCTCCATGGGCCTTAAGAAGTCATGAATTTATTTTGGGATTCTTGGCAGATTGTGAATTAGGAATATCCTCAATTTGGAGGAAAAAACATTATGAAAGACCACATAGTCAAATTTTTGGTCATCCTTGTCTAGAATTTTGGACCAACACTGAACAAGTAGCTCAAGATCACCCTCCTTCTTTAATGGCATATCTTGGCCAAATTGCTTCTCTCCCCTATATATGAACATATGCATCAATAGGGAGTACCACCAAATTGGACCTAGTTCTTCCCTTCCCTAAGAGAAATCAAGCCCTTGTGCATATGCTTTGCCAAGTAGGTAGCATAATCATAGACCACATTAAAGGCTCCATGTTGAATGTGTGTTGCCATATACATGTATTCTCTTGGTATGGATTTTGGTGGATCAGAGCCAATAATTTGGCACAAGGAGAAGAAAGTCTTCTTGAAATAGTTAGGAAAGTACTTTACAGGAAAAGGCTCCTTCTCATCTCTGCCAATCTTTATATGTTTTCTATTCTTTCCATATATTGTAGTAGCAGTATGTATTGGCAGCATGGTGGTTCTGAAAAAAACCTTGGTATTCTCATACTCTTTCCTAAAATCATCAAGGTCAATAGGGATCATATCTTGACTCCACTCATGCAAATCAAAAATTTCTGCAATCTCCTCCTTGGTGATCTTGACCATCTCAGCACCATAAAATTCCCTAAGAACTCTGGACATGTGGTCATATTTGGTTGCAATGTCCTTCAGTAATTCTACATCCATATACACATTTGGGACCACTAATTTTCCCATATCTAATCTCTATGTATTGCAAGTGGGCACTCCAAAGTTCCTATTCCCAAACCAGTTCTTGAATAGGTGTCATCCTGAGAAAGAAAATTCGACATCTTTGATCTAATGTTGTTTATCCAAAAATCCCTCATGAATCCTAGGGACATAGTATATTACCAGTCCTTCCGCTCTCTTCCTAGTAGAGGGTTTGAGTTGGTCAATAATGTCTTGAGAAAGTGACCTAGTTACAGTTTCAGACCTAGACCCTTGTACTTTGGGAGCCATGAATAACTAGGTAGGTTTAAAAAAACTAGGGTTTTGACGTAGTAGGGCTCAAAAACCTAATTCTTTCGATTAAAATGGTTAGCACAAATTGAACATACAAATTTTAAAAACATGACGAAGAACCAAAAATTGTGCATAATTGAAAATCACAGTGAAGCAATTAAAGCATGTAGGCTAATCCAATTGAAAGAAAAGAAGTGTAAAACTGCCCTAATCCAAGATTATTTAGAAAAAGCGCATAGTAAAGATTTACTTTGACTTATGAATTCTTTTGTTTGTAGAAAACCCTAATTTTCCTGAGTTGCAAGTTGAAATGTTTCTTTCAATCTCTTGAAGGCTTTGGACTCACTTGCAATCTTGAATTAAATGAGGAAATCGATATTTTGTGTCTTTATGCCTAAGATATGGTGGCTATGAGTGTCTTGTCTGACATTACTGCTCACTCACATGAAATAAAATGGCTCTAATGACTGTGTATTCGATTTTGAAAACCAGCCATTGATTCTCCCCTGAGATGACATGGCGAAAGGCTCAGATTTATTCAACATGATTTGGATTTTGCTTGCCATAATTCATTAATCCATCAACCAATGAGAATGTGTTGACTGGAATCCACATAATTCCTTCCCATGGGCTCCACCTCTTCTTTCAAGCGGATGAGACAATCCATGTGTCGTTCATTTGCAGACCTCGCAAGCTTTTGGAAGCTATTATTTTAATCTTGTGAAGTGTGTGATACACGACTAAGATTTAATCATGGAATTGCATATTGGTTGTAGATCTCAAAACCTTTAGGCACCAGACATTTGAAGGTGGACCAAGCCTTGCCTCGGTGGTTTTACATGTGTCGAGCATTCACAAACCTCGCAACCTTTTGGAAATCATTTTTTTAATCATGTGAAGTCTATGATACACAATTAAGATGTGATCTTTAGATCCAACAAGCGAGATTTCTACACATGCCAATAAAGTTAGTTTAAAAGTGGGGTCATGACTAGGTTGATGGGATTATGACTCTTTAAACTTAAACCCTTTAATATAAAATAATGCAGCCCGACTTAGGAAAAATTAAGAGTGATGATATAATATTGGGTGATCGACAGACCTAAGCAACGGGGCCAGTAAAGGAATGTTCCTGATGGCTTAAGTTGCAACTAATGTAACCAGTGACCGGGTGAAGTAGGTCAACGGGGAATTAAAATTCCCAAGGGTTTAAAGTAGGAAAAATTTAAAACAAGGGTTTATAAACCAAAACCCAAACCTTACCCCAACACATAGAAGCAATAGACCAATCAAATGCATGAAACCAACTAAGATTTCTCCATATTTTAGAAGCTCTACCACCCCTAATCCCTTAGCCCTTAATCCTTGTTAGATCATAACAATTAGGTGCTCAATTGGGTGCTAAATTAGGTTTTAAAGCAGGCTCTAAAGTAGGTACTAAATTAGGCATTAAATTAGATGTTAATTTAGGTGCTAATTTGGGCGCTAATTTGGGTGCTAATTTGGGTGCTAATTTTTTCCTAATTTAGCACCTACTTGTTCTCATTGACACACAAAATGCCAAAAATAGCACCATCCCGATAAATAGCACCAAGTTTTTCAAAAAAATGGTGAAAAATACATTAAAACAATGGGTGGAAGGAAAAAAAGGAGCTCATCACAGGGATTTGTTGTAGTGAAAACTCAGGCTTCTCAACTGTCATGTGAATATTTCTCTTTTCGATTGTTTTTCATGCCATCATAAGGGATCGAACCGGTTGAACATATCTCAGAGTGATTCGGTGTGTTTGGGTGTGAAAGAGGACCATGCCTAGCATAAAAATTACCTATTGGGATGTGTGTGAATAGTTTGTTCTGTCACATGAGTTGCAAAACGAAAGTTGCACCACTTTGCAACTTTACATTGCTTGCATTTGACACTTTTTCCATGAAGTGAAAACAAGACACCTCGAAAAGATGAATATGAGATAACAATGTAGACACATAAAAATGACCTAGGCCTGCAAGCTCTATTTCACCACTTTCGTCCTAGCATAATTATGACATTTTAATTATGTCCTTGGTCCACTTTCGAATATTAATTAAATAATTCATAATTATTTAATTAATTCATGTCTTTTTATTCTTCATGATTATTAAATAAATAAATTTTATTTATTTATTCAATACATCACTAATTGTCTAAAATCTTCCTATAATTAAATAAATTTCTTAATTTATTTAATTATCTTTATTCATTATGTCTTCCTAATTATTAAATAAATACATCTTATTTATTTATTTAATATGTCACTAATTCTTAACTCTTCTTATAATTAAATAGATTTATTAATTAATTTGATTATTGGGCCCATTCTCTAAATTAAATAATTCTCTTTAATTATTTAATTTCCTTATTTGACATTTCCCTCATTTTAAATTAAATTAATTATTTAAAATGGCCTCACATGCTAACTACCACTTCTTTTTATTAAATAATCTAAAATCAATTATTTACTGTCACAAAATCCATATTTTGAATTAATTTTAATTCAAAAATGGTAAATATTCTTCCATAAATCAAGTAATTGCTAAAATTATTGATTTTCCAAATCGTATCTTTATGTCCCATCTTTATCTTCTTGATTTTCGAAATCTTTCTTTTTTTGGCTAATATTTATCCTCTTGCCACATTTATTTTCAAACCGTCGATTTGATTTTCTCAAATTGCTTCTTGGCTGCTCACTTCATATTTTTTCCCTAACCCCAATTATGGGTTGTCACACACAATCTTGACCTCTAATTTTAGGCTTTCGTCAACTTTTAATCCTGGCCATCCATCCAAAATTGTATTTTCTATAAAATGTCAATTTTGCTCACATTTTTGGACTACCTACACTTACACAATTAGACTGCTTTTCATTTTTATACTCAATCTCGTTGCTTATTGAGTCTTAGGTATTCTTGTCATAGGCATAGCCATATTTATATAGATTAATGTTTATCATTTGCATGATAACATTATAGTCATTTAAATCCTTCAAACCTTGCTTTGGACTTGTCCTTTGTCATAGTTATTGCTCACACATTGAAATTTGAGGGCAACAATCACATATATGCAGCAAGTTAGAAGGTGCTATGGAGGTGATTCATGGAGGCTTCAAGGATTATCTGGTATAATCGCTCTATTTATTATTGTTCCTTCATTGTACTTTATAGCTTTCTTTGGGTTTTATATTATTGATCTAATCATTGCTAAAATTAGGAAAATTACCATTGATACAAAAAAATTAAGAGAGGTTCTTGTCCCAACATTAGTTTTTGCAGGTTTTTGTTACAAAAATTTGCATTATCTAATCAATTTGTGAGTTTTTGTGAAATTGCAGATTTTTGGTGAAGCAATTGCAAGTTATTAAAACCGTCTCAATCATTTGATCACGAAAAATTCCACATATAAGATTTTAAGGAAAACGATTTCTGGGTTATTTAGACCTTGATCGTACCTTTCCATGGTTATCTTTTGATTGGAATTTCGTTAAAAAAAGAAATATTTATGTTGTTTTCAATTTTGTTGTTGTAAAAAGAGAAAATTTGTCAAAAAAACAATCAATACAATCTCACATAGCTGAAATAGGGGGTCAATTCACAACAAATTTTCAATTTCAGATTTGCAAAAGGTTTTTAATTTGCATTTTTCGGCATTAGATAGATTCTAATTTAATTTAGATTTTTAACTTTTTTAATTTAGTTAGATTTATAAGTTTTAATTTAATTTAGATTTTTAACATTTTAATTTAGTTTAGATTTCTAATTTGTAATTTAGTATAGGATTTTAACAAATTGCATGTTTTAGATTAGAGATTTTTGGTTACTAATCCTTGTTCGCAGCGTGTGGCATTTACATTTCGAGGGTCCAAGATAATTTGTTCAAACTACCAATTTGTGGTTTTGCAGATTCATTTGTCCAAGAAGTCCAAATTTGAAACATTGTGTCTATGATTTTTAGATTACAAAACATTTCATTTAGTGCACTAAAATGAACATGTCTTTTATTCTGCTTGATTGTGCTTGAAGGTGGTACGGGACTATGCTCTCACCTTGTGCAAACTAGGTGATCAGAAAACTAGACCCACCTTAATTTTTGTGTAACCTTGATGGAATAATCAAAGCATCCTCTCTCCTTGCACATTTATGTGATCTTGGGTGTAAGAGAAATGATTATTGCCTCTAGAACTTGGGCTTGACTTGGTGGGAAAAATTACTCACCCCAAGGTGACTCAGATCAGCAACAGAGCTCTTTGGCCAAGCTACCCCCAACCAGTATATAAATGTGAATCCTAATGGAAAGCCTAGGATTACGAGTGCGGATGTGTCATACAGACCAAGTAGTACTCCCCAAAACCCTGATGAGTGTAACCTCTTCAGGCTGGAGTGCCTCCTAAATGGAGTTTAATCTTGTGCCCCATGTATGGCCACTCGAATGAGGGTCCCGAACTAAATACTCGTGTAGTATCCAAAAACCTTATATCTGCTAGTGCAACAATGGTCATTGTGAAGGCATCCACATCTTCGCAATCTTTAGTAGAGGTGATCAATCTTCCATGGGAGTTTCATGGGGGTTGGAAACTTGGTTGGCCTGAGAAGAGAGTGCACTATAAGGGGGATCCCGTGCAACCAAGCTTATGGAGTCAAACGCTAAGGATATGCGGTTGGGGAAACCCATGTGGAATCTAGCAGATATTGTCATGGCCTAACCATAAGATTGTGCTTGTCTTATTTTTGTTTGTTTACATTCAAAATCTTGTGCTTGCCAAGTGTTTTTTGGATACTAAAACATAGTAAACAAGATTCACACATCTAAAAACAAACAATCAACTTCAAACAAATCGGATTTTTTACCAAAACTTCAAATCCAAACATTTTTAGCTTGTTGTCAAACATCTTCTTCCAGAAGTTTTCTATTAAAACCATATCAAAAAAATGTTCAAATCTCTCATTCCTTGTACACTTTAGCTTGCATATTACCATAGGGTCATCTTTGCAAATTTTATCTTCATCTTTAGGCTTCACCATTTGCATTTTCAGTCATAAACCAAAAACTTAGGTCCTCATCTCATTTTGCATATTTTGGATTAGGACAACCTTACCTCACTTTGCAAAATCTTGACTTTCAAAATTAGGTTATCATTGGACTTAATCATCATTATCTTCTTTAGTCATTTTCCTTTTGTGATATCCTTCCAACTCAAAAGTCTAGTTAGGAAGACTCACTTGTCATTTTGTCCTTGTCATTTAGTCCTTCAAACAAGTCCTTTGATATTCCAAAATTGAGACATAGATCAAGCATAGGGTGGTTAGGAAATCTTCTTCCAAATCATTTTAGACCTTTTCATTTTCATACCTTAGACATTCAAATCATTTTAGTCCTCACCTTGCATATCTTTAAAATCCAAAATATTGTCATCATAGTCCTCATTTGGCATCTAGACTTTGTATTGGTCATTTCCTTAACCAACATTCCTTTTAGTCCTCATTATCACTTTGCATTGTCACCATCCACCATCATGTCTTCAAGTCACTATGACATGCTTTCTAGTCGAATTGAATTCCAATTTATTAGTAATGGTCAAACCCAACTAGCCATGGACTTCAAAAAACTATACCTCTAGTCTAAATGCAAATTTTCCATGACCCATAGTCAACCCCCAACATACCCTTCCTACAAAAAATTCATAAGTCCTAGTCCATCTATCTACCCTAATAACCAAGAGTCCCTTAACACCATTATTCATACCCACCCTAACCTTGACAAGGGAAATCAACCATCTGTCAATCCATTTCAGGCCTCCATAGCATATCCTTGTCCCTCGTCCATGTCATATCATAGTCCTTCATCCGCATCATATCCTAGTCCTCCATCCATGTCATATCCTAATCCTTCATCCACATCATATCCTAATCCTTTGTCCATGTCATATCCTAATCCTTCATCCACATCATATTCTAATCCTTTGTCCATGTCATATCCTAGTCCTTCATCCATGTCATATCCTAATCCTTCATCCACGTCATATCCTAATCCTTTGTCCATGTCATATCCTAGTCCTTCGTCCATGACATATCCTAATCCTTCATCCACATCATATCCAAGTCCCTCGTCCACATCATATCCTCGTATATTATCCATGTCATATCCTAGTCCTTTATCCACATCCAACCCTATTCCTTCGTCCACTAACCCTTTCCAAACCTCCATGTCATATCCTAGTCCATCATACACTAATCCCTTCCAAGACACTCCATCTTTGCATACATTTAATAAAATTTAAGATACATTTCAAATGGAAAATCCAAAGCATGACATCATAACATCACCATCATGTCTAGATCAAAGTAGTCCATCTGACCCCATCTTTAAGTCCATTCAAGAAGTCCTCCTAGACAATCATGGCATACCAAATACACCTATCCTTGGTAAAGATTCCATCCACAACCATGTCATTCAATATGAACCTATCCTTGGTCAAGACCCTATTTCCAATCATGTCATTCAAAATGAACCCATATTTTATCAAGACACTACTTTGGAACAAGTCCAAAATGATCAACTCCTTGACCTCTATGCCATTCATGATGAAACACTTGAAGACAACTCCATCCAAATTTCAAGTATTGACACTTCGAAAAATGAGACACTTTCCTCCATGGGACACATAGATGATCTCCTATCAGAACAAGAATCTAC
The DNA here is from genome assembly GCA_007115665.2 of Sequoiadendron giganteum. Classification (NCBI taxonomy): domain Eukaryota; kingdom Viridiplantae; phylum Streptophyta; class Pinopsida; order Cupressales; family Cupressaceae; genus Sequoiadendron; species Sequoiadendron giganteum. The sequence continues at coordinate 286,804,590 of CM021106.1, forward strand.
AATCCTAGACATATTTGCAAATGATCAAGCTATAACTGAATTCAGTGGGATCTATGACAATGACCATGAAGACGGTTTCGACATCGACTTGGAAGCACTGACAAAATCATCTAAATATGATATGTCATAAAATCAAACCACATATGTTAATCAAGACTCTAACCAACATGTCAATAAAGCATCCTATCAACTAGGATCATCTACTTTTGTTAGAGAAGGCTTTCTTACATATGAGAATATTCTAAGTAACAATGTCCACATACACAAGGATGAGTTAGCATCTTTCTTCCAACATAACAAGTACCCCATCACATCAAAAATCTGTCAAAACATGCATTATCAAGGCAAAGTACTAGGCATACATGAACAAGGAATTCTTGAACCAGTACAAGTTCAGGAAAATTACGGACAACAAGGTCTCGCCTACTCTTCATTCAGAAAATCAAATCATGTTAGTGGTCCCTCTTCGATACTAGGGGAAACTTTATCTACTACAAATGTCAAATGGGTGTCATGAGTAGTCCTTGTCATAAGATTGTTGCCAACACCCCTTTCCTCCACACCATAAACCATCATTCCAACATAAATAAACCTTCCATTTGGAACCAATAAAATTCTTACAAATCCAAAATCAAAAATCAAATGTCAAAGGCCATGGAATCAGACAAAAATTCAAGTGAAAAAATAAAGCTAAAGTGGATCCCAAAACAAAATGGATCAAGTCAAGAAAGGAATAAATCAATCAAAGAAAATATGTCAAATAAAAAAGTCAATCAAAATATGGACCCACAACACAAGAGGAATCCCACATACAATACATGTCCACCTCCATCAAAATGGTCATAAAGCAAGACATATAAAAGTGTTGTTTCCAAACACTATCCTAATCCGACACCCAAAGTTTGGAAAATAAAAATTGCTACATCCAAACATCCAAACAATCCTCCCACGTCTACCACCATCCATCATAATCCTACATCTTTCCTAAAGTCCAAACGTCCCATGTCACAATTTTTTCACATCTTTGCAGCAACTCTCCATCATAAGGAATCTCATTGCACTCTATCACGATGTGTGTATTCTTATAAGGCCAACTCTAGTATCAACAAGGATCACAATGACATCAATCAGTTGTATGCAAGTGCTATCATCCTGACAAGGCAACTACTTCAAAAAGGTCATTATTAGCATGTCATGGTACCAATCTCTACATCGGCACCGTCAAAGGCTTTAGCACATTCAATGGTCATCCAAAGCATCAAGGCTATTTGACAAAATTCAAAAATACAAAAAAATCGTCACCTTGATGAAAACTTGGCAAATGTGTCATGGTGACACCAAAAAAATCAAAAAATAACAAAAATTGTAAAGAGAAAATTTTTGTCCAATAGTGAAAACCATTTTTATGGCGTTTTGGACAACTGCCATGATGAAAACCTGGCAAACAAGCGTCATGTGTAGAATAAATAATCTATGTGGACCATTACAGTTGGGGGAAAGTCGTCTCATCTCCCATGCCCTTCACATGACATTTCCTATGACATTTTTGTTTATCCATCCAATCCCTATCATTCCCATCCATTTTCACATTTACTTTGATCTTGACATGGACTAATTAAAATACAAACATAAATCATGCTTTGGAAAAATACTTTTGACATGTATATCTTTTGGTCATACACTATTCATGAAATATCATGTCATAAATTCTTCTAGCCAAATCCATCCATGTCTCCTACCTTTTATCAAAGTCATTCATCCCATTTATGCCTATGACCTACCTTCGTTTCCCTTATCGATGGTCTAAGGATCCTCCATCATCCCATCGAGTCCTAACGAAGTCCTTCCAAATGCAACGAGCCTAATCCTAACAATCTTGCTATGACAACCTGGCAGATCACCCAAAACATTCCTTGGCTTTGTACATGGCCCCGCTGCAAACTTTTATCCTCTTGTCATATCATTGTCATCCTCACGTTGTTTCGGGATGTGTCCTTCCCATGTCAAACAATGTTGTCATTGTCATTGTCACCTGTCAATTGGTATTCAACTTGACTAGCGAGAAAATCATGGTTGTCCTTGGATTCATGTGCATCGGCATCATTCACATGCATTTTTCATGATCTTCATAAAACATCAAAAATCCCTAAAAAAAAAGGGTCCTGAAAAAATTACAAAAAAATTCAAAACATTTCAAAAATACAAAAAATAAAAATAAAAAAATCATTAAACTTCAAAAACCCCAAAAAAATCAAAACATGTTAAAAACACAAAAACATCCAAATAAATCTCAAAAATCCCAAAACAAAGTCAAGTCTTTCATGTTGTTTGAGTCAATCATGCCAGTCAATCCATGTCACTGTCGAACTATGTTGCCTCTACGCATTTGCTATGTAGGCAAGGTCATCATTTGATGTACCCCTGAGGCCGCATTAGGTCAGTCCTTTTAGGATTTGTCATATAAGTCAAATAAGTCGGACACAGTCAAAATCAGATAGTAGACAACATAATCCAACCTGTCATTAAGTCCAAATTAGACAACATAGTCCAATTGGTCATACAGTCAACATCAGTCAACTTGCCAAAACATTAGTCAAAATGTCAATCTCGTCACTCTTTGGTCCCCTCCAAGATGTGTCCTTCTTGGACTTGGACCTCATCAAAATTTCATTTGCCTTTTTTAGGATGTTTCCTTCCTGACAATAGGCCCCATCAAACCTGTCAACACCATCAAATTGGCAACCCGTCAAAACCATCCAAATTGTCAAAATGTCAAACTATCATGCAATCAATCTTTGACAAACAAACATTGGAAAACACAACTAAATGATTGTTAATTTTTTCTGATCTATTTTTTCTTATCTTTTTATTGTTTTGTCTTTCGTTCATGTTACTAGCTACCTCAAGGATGTCCCATGAAGGATTTAGAGGTGAGATGACGTCTCATGACGTATTTTGTTTTCTTTGACTGTTGTTTATGGATTGTCTTGACAAAAAGACTGGGGAAACTTTTCCCTTAGTATGATTTAGGACATTCCTTGTCTGCAACTGTCTGTTTTGCAAGTGGATGACCTTGCACACCTTGGTCTATGTCATACCATGGTATTTTTTGTCCATTTGTGTCACTTTTACCGCCCAATGATGATTCAAGCAACGTCTATTAGTACTTTGGAAAATGTTGAAGCTTTCTTTCCCATCCCACCCTTCTTCGTTTCCCCTCTAACATTTCATATATTTTGCATCTTCATCATTAATATCTTTCACACTAACGTATTTTTGTCCCTTCGTCTTCTAGTCTTCTCATCCATTTTTGAGAGCACACTCGTGTTCTTGGAACCCGACTGTCATCTCGAGGGGGCATACTACTACCTCATCATCATTCTTCCTCATCCTTTTCTTCACTGGGGCATATTTTTGACTTATTTTTTTGTCACAATGCAACAAGTTGCATTATGACATAGAGGGGCAAAATGTAGACACATAAAAATGACCTAGGCCTGCAAGTCTATTTTACCACTTTCGTCCTAGCATAATTATGACATTTTAATTATGTCCTTGGTCCACCTTCGAATATTAATTAAATAATTCATATTATTTAACGAATTCATGTCTTTTTATTCTTCATGATTATTAAATAAATAAATTTTATTTATTTATTCAATATGTCACTAATTGTCGAAAATCTTCCTATAATTAAATAAATTTCTTAATTTATTTAATTATCTTTATTCATTATGTCTTCCTAATTATTAAATAAATATATCTTATTTATTTATTTAATATGTCACTAATACTTAACTCTTCTTATAATTAAATAGATTTATTAATTTATTTAATTATTGGGCTCATTCTCTAAATTAAATAATTATCTTTAATTATTTAATTGCCTTATTTGACATTTCCCTCATTTTAAATTAAATTAATTATTTAAAATGGCCTCACATGCTAACTGCCACTTCTTTTTAGTAAATAATCTAAAATCAATTATTTACTGTCACAAAAAATCCATATTTTGAATTAATTTTAATTCAAAAATGGTAAATATTCTTCCTTAAATCAAGTAATTGCTAAAATTATTGATTTTCCAAATCTTATCTTTTTGTCCCATCTTTATCTTCTTGATTTTTGAAATCTTTCTTTTTCTAGCTAATATTTATCCTCTTGTCACATTTATTTTCAAACCGTCGATTTGATTTTCTCAAATTGCATCTTGGCCGCTCACTTCAGATTTTTGTCCTAACCCTAATTATGGGTTGTCACACACAATCTTGACCTCTAATTTTAGGCTTTCGTCAACTTTTAATCCTAGTCATCCATCAAAAATTGCATTTTCTATAAAATGTCAATTTTGCTCACATTTTTGGACTACCTACGCTTACACACTTAGACTGCTTTGCATTTTTATACTCAATCTCGTTGCTTATTGAGTCTTAGGTAATCCTTGTCATAGGCATAGCCATATTTATATATTTTAATGTTTATCATTTGCATGATAGCATTATAGTCATTTAAATACTTCAAACCTTGCTTTGGACTTGTCCTTTGTCATAGTTATTGCTCACACATTGAAATTTGAGAGAAAAAATCACATATTTGCGGCAAGTTAGAAGGTGCTATGGAGGTGATTCATGGAGGCTTCGAGGATTATCTGGTATAATCGTTCTATTTATTCTTGTTCTTTCATTGTGCTTTATAGCTTTCTTTGGGTTTTATATTATTGATCTAATCATTACTAAAATTAGGAAAATTCTCATAGATACAAAAAAAAATTGAGAGAGGTTATTGTAGGAGGGCCCAACGCAATCACATAGTCTTAGATAGAGAGTTCGTAAGCATCACGATTTCTGAGTAATATCCCATCAAAGATTGTTTCCCTTTTGTACTTTGGACCCTTAAGGGATAGAGCCGATTGAACATAGCTCAAAGCGAATTGGCATGTTTGGGTGTGAAAGAGGATTGTGCCTAGTGTAAACATACCCATTTGGACACGTTGGAACAGTTTGTTTGGTCACACAAGTTGTAGAACAAAAGCTGCTCCACTTTGCAACTTTACATTTTTTGCATTTGACACTTTTTTCATCAAGTGAAAGCTAGAAACCACATGAAAATGACTTTGAGATAAAAAAAAATAAAATAAGATAGGTTATTGTAGAGGGGCCTAATGTGAACATTTAGTCTCAGACGAAGAGTTCATAAGTATCATGATTTCTAAGTAATAGCTTGTCAAATATTTCTTCCTTTTTACACTTTGGACCCTTAAGGGATCAAGCCAGATAAATGTAGCTCAGAGTGATTCGACATGTTTCGGTGTGAAAGAGGACCATGCCTAGTGTAAACCCACCCATCTAGACATGTTGGAACAGTCTATTTGGTCACATGAGTTGAAGAACGAAAGTTGCACCACTTTGCAACTTTGTATTGCTTGCATTTGACACTTTTTCCATCAAGTGAAAACTAGACACCACGAGAAAATGACTCTGAGATAACAAAAACTAAGAAATTTTATTATAGAGGGGCCCAACGCAATCATGTAGGCTCAGACAAAGAGATCATAAGAACCATGATTTCCAAGTAATAGCCTGCCAAAGATTGTTGCCCTTTAACACTTTGGGCCCTTAAGGGATCAAGCCAATTGAACGTAGCTCAAAGTGATTCAGCATGTTTGGGTGCAAAATATGACCATGCCTAGCATAAACCCACCCATTTGGATGTGTTGGAATAGTGTTTTTTGTCACATGAGTTGCAGAACAAAATTTGCACCACTTTGTAACTTTACACTGCTTGCATTTGATAATTTTTCCATCAAGTGAAAATTGGACACCATGGGAAAACGACTCTAAGACCCCATTTATACGAGGCATAAATTTCCCTTACCTTGTGAACCCTACCACATTGGCAAGCTAGTGGAGCTCCATTAGCTTGCCAATGTAGTAGGGTTGACAAGGTAGGGGCAACGTATGCCTCATAGAAATGGGGTCTCACGATGATATATATCATCTGAGACCCCATTTTATGAGGCATACGCTGTTCTACCTTTTCAGCCCTACTACATTGAAATATAGTGGAGCCACTAGCTTGCCAATGCTCCTACCACATTATATCTTATGGCATGCCATGACAAGATAGCTCCATTAGATTGTTATGTAGAGTTGAGGGGGAGAGAGGTTCAGTCCTGATATATATCACCGTGAGACCCCATTTCTATGAGGCATATGCTTCCCCTACCTTGTCAACCCTACTGCATTGGAAATATAGTGGAGCTACTAGCTTGCCAATGCTCCTATCGTATTATCTTATGGCATGCCATGATTGCAAGATAAGATCCACCTTTCCCCATGTTGCTAACTTAGCCTTGAATAAAGATTCCTGAAACAATGGAGATAAAGGTTAGAATCCCTTGTAAGTAGACGAATCATGGGGACATTTAAAATATATCACAACATAAGTGATGAGGTAAGTTTAGTGATGAGGTAAATTTAGAAATAGAGATGAAAACCAAAATAGATTCAAAGATATATCAATGTGGGAGGAGTATATTACAATTTTTTAGAGACATGTATGGAAAATTTGGTAGCATAGACAAGGCAACCAACTGCTTGGTATAACTGTTTGACAAAATACCTCAATGCGATATGTCCTCATGGACTATAATGATTGCAGGATATGCACAAAATAGATTTATTGAAAAGGCTTTAGAAAATTTCAAGCATATGAAAATTGTAGGTGTTAAATAAAATTCAACTACATTTTCCAACATCCCATGTGCCTATACCAAAATGAAAGCTTTGGAGAGTGGTATGCACATCCATAGTAAAGGATTAAGAAATGATGTATTATTTTAATTCCTTATAACTTATGTCATATATATGTGTATAAAAAATGTGGAAGCATACAAAAGGTAGTTCAATTGTTTAACAAAATGCCTCAAAGAGATGTGGTTTAAAAATGTAATTGGCAAGTGTAAAGAATAGTGTAATTTAAAATTTGCATTGACAAGCTAAGGTTATAATGACAAACAAACAATTATCAACATGGAATATGAAAAATAACAAAAATGAAAGCAAGGCAAAATAAAATGAAAGTAAATGTGTTAAGACTTCACATACCTAAAAAACAGAGCTTCAAATGGAGGAGTTCTACCCAATTATGTAGCCTTTGCTTCTTCTTTCTTCAAACTCCTCAACACTTTGACTTATTCAAAAGCTTGTTCCCCTCCATACTTCAATTGTATATCACTCTTGAATGGAATTCAGACTTGAATTGATATTATATGCCTTTCAACATGAAAACTCTACTATTTCATGCAAAGGTGGTGGAAAGATCATGAAAAAGGTGGTGGAATGTGAAAAGAATTCATGCACACTTCAAAAAATCATCAAAAAATTTGTCAGAGCACTCAAAGAACTAGAAGAATATGCAAAATATGGGCCTTTAGCATCGGTATATTGAGTTTTTTACCATTTTTAGAGCAAGACAAAACACACTCACGTTATAACATGAGTGTGTTATGTCTTTCTAAAAGAATGACCATATCTTTACTACTTCAAAATGTGCTCGTGTTATGAGAATTTTTTTTTATACGTTTCTTTTCTCTTTATCTTTATCCTCTACCCTCAACCCTTAAACCCTTAAACCCTCTACCCTCTACCCTCTACCCTCTACCCTCTACCCTCTATCTCACTCCCACTCCCTCCCTCTCTCTCTCTCAAGTCTCTCCCTCATACCCCCTCTCCCTCTCTCAAGCCTCTCTCTCTCACTCACTCATTCCTTCTATCTCTCCCCTCTACCCATAATCCTCTACCCTTAAGCCTTAAATCCTTTACCCTCTACCCTTTATCTCTCTCCCACTCCCTCCCTCTCTCTCTCTCTATTATCTCCCTCTCACCCCCTCTCCATCTCTCAATTCTCTATCTCTCACACTCACTCACTCCTATCTCTCTCCCCTCTACCCTCAACCCTTAACCCTTAAATCCTCTACCCTCTACCCTCCACCCTTAAACCCTTTACCCTCTAATGTCTATCTCTCTCCCACTACCTCCCTCTCTCTCTCAAGTCTCTCCCTCCTACCCCCTCTCACTATCTCAAGTCTTTCTCTCTCACTCACTCACTCCTATCTCTATCCCCTCTACCCTTAACCCTCTACCCTCTAACCTCTATCTCTCTCCCACTCCCTCCCTCTCTCTCTCTCAAATCTCTCCCTCCTATTCCCTCTCCCTCTCTCAAGTGTATCTCTCTCACTCACTCACTCCTTCTATCTCTCTCAAGTTAGGTTGCCAATTTCACCCACTAGCTTGCCAATTTCATCCACTAGCTTGCCAATTCGGTGAAATTGAAAATGTAGTGGCATGTTTGAAAAAAGGGTCCAACAAATGGGTTGTCCCAGTGATTTACATCACCAAGAGAACCCATTTCTTGGACCCATTTTTTCAAACAGGCCAAGTTAAGTTGCCAATTTCACCGAATTGGCAAGCTAATGGGCCCACTAGCTTGCCAATTCAGTGAAATTGGCAATGTAGTAGCCTATCCAAGAAATGGGGTCTCCTAGATGTAAATCACCAGGAGACCCCATTTCTTGGACCCATTTTTTCAAGAAGGCCAAGTTAGGTTGTCAATTTCACCCATTAGCTTGCCAATTCGATGAAATTGGAAATGTAGTGGCCTATCTAAAAAATAGGTCCAACAAATGGGGTCTTCTAGTGATTTAAATCACCAAGAGACCCCATTTCTTGGACCCATTTTTTCAAATAGGACAAGTTAGGTTTCTAATTTGACCCTCAACCCTCAACCCTCAACCCTCAACCCTCAACCCTTAAACCCTCAACCCTAATCCTTTAACCATGTACCATTAAACCTATACCCTAAACCCTAATCCCTCTACCCTCAACCCTACACCATCAACCCTAAACCCTACAACCCTAAACCCTTAAACCCTCTACCTTCTACCCTCAACCCACAAACCCTAATCCCTCTACGCTTAAACCCTCAACCCTAAACCCTAAAAACTATACCCTCAAACCCTAAACCCTCTACCCTCAACCCTAAACCCTCTATATCTCTCCCACTCCCTCCCTCTCTCTCTCTCAATTCTCTCCCTCCTACCCCCTCTCCCTCTCTCAAGTCTCTCTATCTCTCACTCACTCACTCCTATCTCTCTCCCC